>BQNB010007186.1:0-94469 GCA_026074375.1 Tanacetum coccineum | reverse complement strand
ATCTGATATGGCAGGAAAAATAAAGTTCGCTGCCTAAAACTGCCGTCGTAAAGAATAAGGGTATTATTGTCAATGTATATTTAATTACAATTTTTTTTATTTTTAATTATATAAAATTATTTATTTGAATATATTTTACATTTAGAAAACTTTTGAACGATATATATGTAATATGAGTTTGAGTTAGATATATACGAAATTATTAAATTTTGGAGAAATATGTATGCAATTTTCCTTTAATATTTTGAGAAAATTTACAAAACTGTCATGTAAAAAGATGAAAATAGATAGTTTAAAAAAAGAAATATTGAGGAAAGAAATAATAATAGTGATAATAATAATAATAATAATAATAATAATAATAAAGTGTCTCATTTTCTTTTTTAAGGGAATTAGAGAAGGATGCGGTGGCCTTACTAAAGCATATCCAAAAGTTCTTCATGACTGAAAACATTGGGGCGTGAGCTGCTGTTCATATCTTTTGTAGGATGCGATTTGCTATAACTAGAGGAGTGATGGGCCATATAGTATCTCGGCTTTTCAATAATTTCGTATAAATATCCTTATTTTGCAACAACAACAACAACAACAAACATGTTAGCCACACTTTTTAGTGAAGCTGGTGTCTTACACGTGAATTGGACTAGTCTTGTACACTGCGTATCACGCAGGGGTTATTTATGTAAACTAGGAATAGTTTGCTTTTTCTTTTAGTATAAATACCATCCGGTACTTAGTTGATTTTTTATGTTACCGTTTTGATGTTACAGTTTCGACTACATAGCGGGATAAATTGCTTTCACTCGGGACTTAATTGACTTTGGTGAAATAATTTAAATGGGTACATTAGGGACTTAGTTGACTTTAATGCTATCATTTTGACTACATAGAGGGATAAATTGCTTACACTCAGGACTTAGTTGACTTTGGTGTAGCAAGTCTTACCATGTCTTTCCGGGAGGGATAAAAGTGCATTTCCAGGTCTTACTTGATTTTGGTGCTACGTTTTCGACTTCAGAAAAGGGATAAAGTGTGTACTTTGGTATAAGATATACACATGAGTATGATGATAGCAAGTCATACCATGTCTTTATGGGGACTTCAAAAAAGGGATAAAGTGGGAGGGAGCTGAAAAAAAAGGAGCCTACTAGTTGAGAGGGAGTAAAAACTCAACTAGATACTACAAGGTGAAGAAATAAAGTTGGAATATTCAAGAAGATCAAGGTTGTTGAAGACCATCTCAAAGAATACTAGACTTTATTCTTATCATTTTACTTTATTTTTACTTGTAGGAAACATTAAAACCAATTCACATGTGACACCATCTTGGAGGGAGATTGTTAGCCTCACTTTTTAGTGAAGCTGGCGTCTTACACGTGAATTGAACTAGCTATCGACCAACTGCTAAATGCAGGGACTATTATTGTAAATGAGGTATAGATAGCTTTATGTTAGGCTATAAATAGCCCCATGTCTCTCCATGGGGGGTGGTGAAAGTTTAATTGTTTTTCTCATTCTTATCTAAATAAAACACATAGTTTCTTTCATCCATTGATTGCTTCGGTCCCATAAAAAACAATGTAGCTTATAGAAACTATTCAGCATCGTACCAGCAGCTTTATACAAGTGTCCCGTTTCACCTTTTGCAGGACAACATCCGAGATCTGCTGAGAGGTGGTTGAGCTATAAATGTTAGATGCGAGATGCCCGGACATTATCAAAAATTCACGAAGAGTTATCCGAATTGACAAATTCTGATCCATTATATGATTCGAGGCATTACGGACGGTGGGCTTCTTTCATACGACTAAAAGAGAATCAAACTGTTGAATTTTTGTATATATTTTAATGATGGTCGTAAGAGACTTTCATCTTTTGACCTCAACAAACTGACCCATGTAAATCTTGAGTAATCGTCGACTATCACTCAATATACCTTTTTTCCATTAGTAATATGCCACATAGATCACGCATCGGTGGCCACACAATCCATAAGCAAAAGATACAGCTTTATCAGTGGTTAGTGTCTTCCGCTTATGGTTGATAATAGGATTTCTTTCTTTTCCTAAAGCACAATGAACAAAAATGATCATTTAGAATTTAAGTCTACATTCCTCGTGCAAGACCATATTTAGTCAACTTATTCAAGTACTCGAAGTTGAGGATGATATAATCGACGGTTGCCATAACCAGCTTTTATCTTGACGAACTTTTGGAATAGAATACAATCGGGAGATGATTTCAAGCATGTCATCAGAGAGAATTGTGAACAAATTGTGAGCACGGGAGAAAATTGTTGTGTGATGAGACCTCACTTTTTAGTGAAGCTGCGTCTTACACGTAAATTGAACTAGCTATCGACCAACTGCTAAATGCAGGACTATTAATGTAAACGAGGTATAGATAAGCTTAAGTGTTAGGCTCTAAATACCCCCCATTGTCTCCTCCATAGGGGGTTGTGAAAAGTTTAATAGTTTATTCTCATTCTTATCTAAATAAAACACATAGTTTCTTTCATCCCTCTCCTACTTTTCTCACTAAACACATGGTTTTATATCTTGGTCTTGATCATCCCGACTTACACCGATAAGGTGTTTTGAATCACGTTAAAAGTTGTATCTGAGCAAACTGAGGGTGTTTTGTATTGGGTGTTGTGTTCATGGGCTGATATTTTAGCTTATTAGTGCATTATAACTTATTTACGTGGCTGATTTCAGCTTGTTTGATGCGTATATAACATATTTCGCGGCTTATTCTCAAAAAGAGGCCACGATTTAGTTTCTTTTTGTGTTGATTGCAAGAATTAGTTTTATACCAGTTTTTTCTTTACCTTTTTTATGAGTTATTTGATGGTCCAATCTGATTTCCAAAACTCATTTAAAACATATCTGTACTAATTCATTTTTCCTTCTCATTTACAGCTTCTTATAAGCTTTTGTAACAGATCAGCAGACTATTGGGTTGTTTGTAGTGGTGTAAGCTTATATCATAGCTTATTTAGCTTATTTTTCATAGCTTATTTTGGGTTGCAAGCCAGAGGTTTACTAAAGGTTATACCACAGTTTTGTTTTCTAGTAAAAAACAAGATCCGAAATTTTTGAAAAAGTACTAAAGTACGACAGTGACCTCACAGCGGTTTGGTGGTGGCGGTTTGTAACAGGTGTAGCGGTTTGACATTTTTCATGGTCTTGACTAAACGAAACGTTGCCCAAATGAAAAGTCAATGACGGTTTGCCTAATTTTAGTGCCAGCGGTTTGGTTAAACCACCACCATATGCCAGCGGTTTGGCCACGGCAGTTTGGTGGTGGTGGTTTGGCAACCTTAGAAGGCAGCGATTTGATTACTTCAACCCACACCGAGTCAACTCGGTCATTACCGAATTAACCCGGGTCAACACAGTGAGCCAAATCGGTACATACCGAGTCAAGACTTAAAGAAATGAAAATGGAATGTAAGACTCGACAAGACTTAACACCGAAACCACAACAACTACATTGACTGACTCAATACCATAACTTCAATAACAACAACTATCAGTGCCAATTCAAATCCCATAAATCCAGATCTAATCTACGCCCATCGTCACAAATCATATCACCACTTCAATTTAATCCTATACCACCTCATCCTTCAACGAGACTCGAAACGAAACATTAAACAAGATCTCAGATTATTTTTTTTGTTGCATATTTAATTGATGACCATATAAAGATCAAAACCATGAATAAATCCTCATCGTCGATCTTTTGGAAGCGTTGCTCCTTTTTCTATGTATGAAAACATAAAGAAAGAACAAAACAAATCTGTTTCATTATGTTGTCCCAGTTGTAGGATACCTCTTGTTGGATCCTACTTCAATAGATCGAATTCCTTAAGCTTGTTTAAGGTTTAGTTATATTAGATAAATCTAACACGACTATAGTAGAAACTTTGTCAAGTGTATTAAAGATTATGCGGAATCTAATCTTTAATATTAGAAGAATTCTTAATGAAACAGTAACATAAGATCACAATTCAACAAACAATAAAAGCTCCAATATTATTAAGAATAATATGAATACTCTTCTAGTATTAAGGTTACAAAACCTTAAAGCTATGAATAATATGAGTTTTGATACAACTTGTTACTCTCTAGAGATACATAAAACTCTATGCCCTAGGACCTCCATTTATACACCAAGGAGTCCTACTCGGCTTACAATATATTCCTAAGACTTAGAATATTCTCTATGATCTATTCTATAAATAACTAATACTTATCACGTAAGTAATCTTGATCTCCAATCAATCTTTATCCTTTCTTCTGTCTTTAACTTTCTAATGACATTAAAACTCTTTCATCATCTTAATCATTGAGTAAGGTTAGAACTTTATCACCAGCACATAACTGAGTACAAGCAGTAGTAACTACTTAACTAGCAGTACTAACTTTATACTAGCAGTACTAACTTTATACTAGCAGTACTAACTTTATACTAGCAGTACTAATATATACTAACAGTAGTAACTGTGAACTAGCAGTACTAACTTTGAACTAGCAGCATTAACTTTTTGTACTAGCAGTCTTAACTACTTAGCATATTTTACATTAAAGTTAATGAACAACACTAACTTTAGCTTAGCAGCAGTAACACAAACATGAGCAGCAATAACTTTAAGATCATCAAGAAGTCTTTTAATTCCAACACATTCTTTCTTTCTTTCGATTTATGCAAAACAGAAAAGAAAACACCTACCCGAGACCACTTGAGTGATCTTGAAGCTGATATGATATGAGTATCCATTCGTATGTTTAGATTCTTGATGTGCGTTAAACAACGACAATCATTCTCGTATTGGTGCTCGGATTGAGAAGATATATACAAGAAAGAGATCATCTCTCGTGAGGCTATTTTTGTTAAGATTGTGGCTGAGATGGTATGAAGACTAGATGAGATGGAAGAGATGTCATTATTTTTTAGATAGGAGAGATTGAATGTGTGACTGCGTTTTTTATGATTAGGGTTTGGGAGTATGTTTATGGATTGATACTCATTTTTATCCTTAATTTTTGTGTGGGCCGGGTTATAATCCTTTGGGAATCGGTCGGGTCCAGTTCTGGTATAGTTGGGCCAACTATGGCGTGATTTTAGTATGTAGGTCGACTATAATTCAAGATGTGGGCCGAGAGTTTATTTGTTTTGGACTGTGATTTGGGAGTATTGATGGGCTAGTTATATTGTATTGGTCCGGGTAATGCAACTAAAAGTGGACCAGGCCGTGTTTGTATTATTGAATTGAGCCGGGTTTTAAAACACTATCATGTCGGGTAAAAGTATACAATACCGGGTTTTATTACTTAGACGGGCCGTGTTTATGTCATATTTATTGAGCCCGTTATCCGTTAATTACCATAACACATCGAAAATCACAAACATCAACACAACAAACACAATACATTACACTAAAAACGATCATTATCAATATTCACCTTCATTCATAATGGCTATAAAGAGTTTCAATAACTACATAGATTTTTTAACGAATGTAACTATTTTGTATTGAAGTAATATTATCATGAGATGTACTTATTTCGTCTATGAATTTGTCTACAACAAAGATGACTTGGTCGGGCATATATGTTGAGATGAAGACTAGATTCTCTAGTTAAACCTGATGTAAGAGTTACATTGTATAATCCACTAGGTTATAGCTAACACTTAAGGAGTACATTGTAGTACACAGGTCGGGGGGGGGGGGGGGGGGGGGGGGGGGGGGGGGGGGGGGGGAGGGGGGGGGGGGGGGGGGGGTGGTCTTTTGGGGGGGGGGGGGGGGGGGGGGGGTATTAAATCACGTAGTTTGAGGAGATTTCAAAGGTGTTGTATTTTTTGTATACTTTGGTTCGGGTATATGGTACTTTAGAGATTTGGCCTCCTGCAACCGATCTTCGTACCGGATAGTACATGAATAAGTCACCAGTCGAGGATTGTTGCTCATTCTCGGTTTGTTTCATCGGGTGGTCTCCCTCATGTCCATTAGTATTAGCCAACTAAAATAGAAATGGTATTTAGATCGGGTTGATCAAGAGAGATGATCTAAAAGAGTTGATGTGTCGTTGTGTAGGTGGTTATTTTTGTTATCAAGTTTTCCTATTTATTTATGTCGACTATACCTTAAAAACAACACTCTAACGCCGGCAATGTACCAAGTCAAGATGTAGCTCGTTGGAAAGTAGGGTTGTCGATCACTAAGAGTGAGAAGCGTTAATATCAATTTAATAGTATTTTAGTTATCTAATTTATGAAAACCTAAGATAATGATAAAAGGGGGTTCACCGAGAAGACTGGCACGAGTTTGGGTATCTAAGCTAAGGTTTTGATATAAATACACACTAGACAAAAATGTTAGAGAAGATTAGCAAACGATAGAGAAGTGGTCAAATACTAAATATAATAAACATAACAACCATGAATAATCGGATAAAATGCAGTTTAATTATTAGTGCAATGCTATTCCTTATCTGAAGAAGGCATATCATTCTTAAGACTTAAGTGTTACTTCATCCCCTAAGACCCTAGACACAACAATCATGTCCACAATTAAACGTGCCACATACAGCAATCCTTTTTGTTGATTATAATTTTACCTAGGTGATTGAATAATGGATCTTATTAAATCCTACCCATTAGGACTTTACCTACTTACTTGCAAATATCGCAGACTATCCCAGACGCTTAGCCTACCCCACACAACACCGAAGTTGCCAGCGCATTAAATATGTAGGACTAATCTAGTTTGAATGATAGGTCACAATTAATAGCGACGTAAAACAATTATAAAATGATAAACATAATCAAATAATCAATGAAAATTCAGACCAACGATAAATTAAGACAATCGATATTCTTTGTAAAAATACACACTGTTTGAATAGTGGAACGATAAAAATGCAGGACACCTAAATCGAACGCGAAAATTACACGGTGTCTTCTATGGAATCATGATCGATGCTTGACCTTTCGTTGCTCTTCTATTCTTTAGAAAATCATCTTTTATGTGTAAGGTATGAAGAATATGATTTTGCACACTGAAAACTCATTTTTGAGTCTTCTATTTATAACCTTTGAAAAATGATGGATACGCCGTATTAGGCTAGGCCAATACGGCGTATTGGGGTGTATCCCTTAGAGTGCGCGCAAAGTTTAAGATCAGTATAATATACATTCCTAAAATACAAATATCTTCGTATCTCTGAATATTTATCTTTATGGATACGGCGTATGGCAGAAGGTGGATATGCCGTATTGGGAATTGTGAATACGCGTTTTCTTGTGAAGACTTGGTGCTGATACGCCGTATCTCTTTTCCTGGATACGGCGTATTGGTCAGAAATAAGTATCTTCAAATGTATTCGTTTTAGCTCCAAAATATGCGCCTTTTAGCATGTATTCACAAATCACTCCTCAATTACTGCAAATAACACTTTTAAGCAATTAAGTACACATTCTTGCAATAATTATATAAAAATGGGTAACTTATTCGAGATAAATGATGGTATAAATGTGACGTTATTTGATGTCATCAAATATCCCCCCACTTGAATCCTACTTGTCCTCGAGTAGACTCTAGATTATATTGAAAATGTATCCTAACCGAAGTCAAGGATTTTTCCGTTTAAGCACTTATTTTGATTTAATCACATGTACAAGACTAAGCACCTCACAAAATATGGAAATAAAATCACTCGTATCACTCAACTAATCTAGGGTGTAACATTTAAGTGGTACGCTTAATTGCTCGGTCGTGATTAGCTTTGTATCATAAGCTTAGCAAGGATACACATCTCCACCACTAGAGCTAAGGAGAAACAAGTCAAAAGGTAAATTGGGTTTTATTAAAGGCTAAGGGTTAATCATTCTAACGGTCTTTCACCGACAGTACCACCCCAACTAGGCAGCTGAAGCATACATACACGACCGTAACGATGGAATAGACATGTGTGTTCGAACACATCTTCATTCGAGCTTAACCAAAGGTTAGGATGAAGAATGATATAGGGTAGGGACCTTCTAGTTTTTACCAAAAGTCGTAAACCAACAAGGAGGCTAAATCACGCATACATGGCCGTAACGACGGAATAGACATGCATAACTCACTCCAACCTCGTTCGAGTAAAACCTAAGGTTAATGGCTAGGAATGGGAAGTAAATGGTTGTTAAATAAAATTCACAAAACAAATAGATTAAGCTTGAACAAATAAGGTAGTTGCTAGTAACTTTTCCCCGACCGTTCCATGATAAAGACTCGAAATATATATACAAATGGTCTAGTCATAGAGATGACAAGTCAACTAAAGCGCGTTCCCATCACGGTCAACTTCCCGAACATTCCTAAAGTTACATACTTTTTACAAATTGGTGATATCGGCCACTTTTATTACAAAACTATTACTGCGTTGATTTGTATCCACATAATCAAGAATAATCAATCCCTTCTAAAAAACTTCATCTCTCGGAATTATTGATAATCGCGGAAGTCTCAAAATTTACGAGCTAATATTTTTCCTTGGCATTGTGCATTTTCCCAACTAACCGAAGATAGAAAATTTTTACTTTGATAAGGAAATACAAAACTTTACACAAAAGCAACCTTGCAAACTTTGATCAATAGGAGGCTTAATCTTCGGGGTAGGCTAAGGTGTAAAGGTTGTAACGAATAGACATTTGGTATGTGAAAAAAGATAAGAATGGTTCAAAAGGTTTTTCTAGGGATTTACTTCTTATAGTCGAGAGTAAGGCAAAGGGTTTATACGACGATTTAACTAACGAGTGTAGTTAGTTAATGTTAACATCATTTAGGCTTTTTGTGTATTCCTAGAAATTTTACCCAGTTTTAAAAAAGGGTTTTTTAGCCAAACCAAGCCCATAGTACTCATACGCTGTGGGTCTCGAAGTGATATATCCAAAGCCAAATTAATTACTGTCCACTACATCACGACACACTCATGTATTTTTGTTGGAATTTTAGTATATTTGGAAATGGAATAGGCTTAATTCTCACAATTTGGTATTAAGGGTTATAGTGCGTGAGGTCATGTAACTAGTAATTTTTACAAAAGTTATGCTAGAAAATTTTTTAAATTTGGCATAATTTAAGCATATAGCATACAATTTTGTAAAAGAAAAGACAAGTAGGCGTTTTTAATTTCTACATCCCTTCCACTTAGAGTTTACAACGTCCCGTTGTATCGAATAAATAACAAATTAAAGGAAAATGGGTAATAGAAATTAGAACGAAGGAAACTCCCACTGATATGATACTCGATATGATTCTCCAATTTGAGTTCTTGAGCAAAAGTGTGTTGACGAGGCGTCAGAATGTTCGTACGAGTTCAACACACGTCTTTTTAGGAGTATACCATATCGTTGATTTTCTTATAGCAAGATCCTGCATAAAACTTTAGAAGAAAAAAGTGCAATCCCTATCTTGGTTATACTCATGGTATACAAAGGCAGGAATACAAATAAAAAAAATTAAACCACGCTAGATTTGTACATGGATAAAATACACAGTTATTCCCCAAAAACATGGATTTACGTAGTATGCGTTCTTGTAAATCAAATTAAAAAAATTTTCAAAAGTTCGGGAAATTAAATTACAGACGGATAACGTCCAGACACATCCATACGCCGTATCTAGAGGGGTTCAATACGCCGTATGGAGTGTCTGGGAAGACAAACTCGTGCAAAAAATACGACAAACAATTTAAAAATAACTGAGTTGTCTCTCGGGAAGCACTTTTGTTTCAGCCAGTCGTTAAGTTCGACTTTTTCTTTTCTTCAAGACTTCTTCTCAACTTGTCAATTACATCGTTTCATGGCAAGGTTTTTGTAATTTTAAGCTTGTATATCAATCATGAAACTATGTTGCTTAAACTTTCTGCCAGGACATGATTCATATCACACACAAAGCAACCAAAATCATAACTCGTAATATATAAACAAAGATGAAAAGTTTTAATATACTTCCATGTAATGATTAATATGTTCAAAATGTTCAAAAGTGGGAGAGTGAGTGATTCTTGGATCTGGTTTCTGTAGGTGTGATGAGTGCTGACGTCGCCTGGTCCTGGGTCTGACAAGCCTTTGGTTGGACTTCGTGATGCTAAAGTAAGGGTGCTATCCTCAAGTCCCGGAGTTGTAAGTCCTCTGGAAATACATGAGCTGTGTCATACCAGGCTGGATCATCCAGTGGAGACTTCTTGTCTGCTACAGGTAAGAGAGCACTAATCTACATCTCCTCACAAGCTATAAGACTCTGCCTCACATCGGGTTTTCACTCAACTGAGCTCTCGATCCTCTATGTCATAGTCTGGTGCTGAGGAGCAGGCGGCGACGGCTTATGTGCCTGCATGAGTGCTGGAACAGCCTGAGCACCCTTATCAGCTGCAGGAGCATCCTTGGCGGCTCCAGGGGCACCAGCTGCAGCAGCCTGCTGCCTCTCTGGTCCTGGGGCTACACAACCCCGAGTATCGCCAACCCTCAAACAAATGTTGAGCCTTCTAAGCTCATGCAAATTGATCAACGGGAGCTCACTGGCAACCACCGACAAACCCCTCAATCCCTGATCACCAACCATGTCTATAATATGAAGCCGCAGACGCCCAATGAAGTGTGTTGCCAGACAGTCCTAGCCTCCACTCCTTTCTCTTCGCTGCATGCCTTATATAAGATCTGTGCTAATAGATACAGAACGTTAGTCACGTCCTCACGGTCAATGCTGCGAGTATTACGTTAGATTCTTTATAATTAGATGAGTTTCAAAACAGTTCACCTTATCAGGTGGCCACACCCTGCCTCAAAAAATATGCAGGCTTATCATCTATGTGGACATGAGTCTCCCTCAGTGGTCTTCGAATGAAATCATAAGAGGGGGCCGGGCCCAGGAAGTCCCTGTCGGACGAGATCTCTATCCTAGATCTCTAAGATCCCCTTGTCGGGGATCATCTTTCACTACCCTGACTATTGGCTTCTAAAACCGGCCATCTTTGCTATCTCCCCTGGTGTGTGATCCCATCGCCATAATGAACTATCTCTCGTCATTACCGCGCCTTGCCACTACCTAACTGAAAACACAACTATTGTCTGCAACATCCAACCCATCTCTGTATCGATCATTACTACGAAGTGACTCTAAAACTGCAAAACTGAACATCCTCTAACCAACGGTCCCCTGATCTCAAACAACCTCCTCTATGCGTGACTAGTAAACAATGCTTGCCCATCATTCCAAGTATATACCATACTAAACCTATCTGCTAAGGTCTGTCTCATACCATTAGTCAATCCAGCAAAATCTAAAACATGCACTGGTAATCCGAACATACCCATATCGTTTGCAGCCTCTTTATTGTAGCTGTGTACAATACCCTTGTCATATCCCTCAACCTGGTATCTGAGCCATGGATGTCTCAGGTCACGGTGTGGTAAAGGTGCCATATCTTTTGAGTAGGATTTGAGAGATAAAGAAAACTATGGATTGAGATTCGAGATGAATGAGGCGCGGTAATTTTGTTTTTTGAATGTGAGTGAAAAGTGTGTGTGAAAAGGTATCCGGCGTATTAGCTGGGTTTTATACCCACGCTGAATACGCCGTATAAGGAAGTGTCCAATACGGCTTATTGGACATTATTGTTTGACTTAGTCAAAGTAAGTTTTGGGTGTCTGCCTAATGATTAAGTAGTATTTCATTTGTGGGGATCAATTTTTTCAAATGATTTTATTAGTAGTAAAAAAACTTACCTTGGTCCTCCTTAATAATCTTGTGGAGCACCATCCTTATAATACACATTTGGGTCGAACGGGATGCAATGACACATATAATATTTTTAATACAGATTTAATGGCATCCAGTTGTTAAGATGATTCCAACTCACGATAGCATTCAATGTTATGATAAAAAATTTCTCGTTGAAAACTTTATTGGTTTTATCGTGATTTGTTCTCAAAAGTTCATTTGATCTTTTAGTATCAATGTTTATGTCGTTATTTCTAGAAGGCTGTGTTATATTGATATTATCATCATTGTCCTTGATCGTTTTTAGATTATTGGGAAAAATTACGTTTAGAGGAAATGAATCATTAAGGTATAAAACGTTTTGTTCCTTTTCATCATACTCGAACAATGATGTTTCAAATTTATCGATATGTTGAGAACTTACAGAAGGTTCAGTTAGTGGGTCTGATTTAGACTTTAGATCATTATAAGCGATGGCAGGGAATTCATTCTCAAAAATCTTTAAATAAGTCTAATATTCGTTAATGTAAACACAATCGCAGGTTCCTGGTGTGGGAGTTGATGGTATAAATTCGCCACTTTATCATTCTTATTTTCCGAATCCGTTTTTAAATTATCGACATTAAATTATTTTACAAAAAAAATAATGTAGGGTTTCCAGTCAAAAATTACCATGTTAATCCCATCATCGGGTTCTTCAATTGATATTTTAAAGTCAATTTAGTTATTGTCAAGAGGACTTGTCCTAGGTTCACAATGAGAGTGGCATCGTATTTGGTATCGTCAAAGACTATTAGCTGGGTATTCAGTTTTCGAGATTCGTGAAGTATCGTCCTCATCTTCCAAATATTCATATTGCCGTATGTGGCAATTTGTTCTATTAAATTGTTCTCGTCATGTCTTCGGAGAGCCTTTTCTTATTCGTTGTATGATATATTCTTTCCATAGTGATGTTTTTGGTTCATCCATGATTAAAACCTATGCTGGAAATCAGAAACAAAGAAACGGACTACAAGGCAGAGTACTTATGAAAACAATTAAATAATGCTTGAATTTAAACACACAATTAAATCACACAATTAAATTAAATACAAACAGAATTACACTAATTAAATTATTTTAAACTAATGGTTAGAAATACTAATAAAATTAAAGGTTAAATTTTTTCACTCTCCGGCAACGGCGCCAAAAACTTGATGTGTTGTCGTGAGGGTTCCAATTTATTGCATGACCAAGTTTCTAAATTTATATTTAGCCAACTTATCCAAAAACAACACTTTAACGGGCAGTGTACCCGATCGGAGAGGAGTTGTGATATGTTAGGGTGTCGAAACCCACTAAGAGCGAGGTTCGTTAAACTTAAATTCTATCAGTATTTTTAATTACTCTAATCTAAGTTTAAATTCTAATTTCACTTTTTTAACCTATGCTATATAAGGTTACATCACGGTTATGAGGTTTTCTAGCCTGAGAGGACTGGCACAGGTTTTTTTGGTGACAATAAATAATTCTAAACACAATAAACATGCATAAATAACAATTCAGAAGTTAAAAAGATAGCGGTTTACATGCCAAACGATAGAAACGGTATTAAGCCTTATTAAATCTGATTTAAATGTAGTTTGATTTATTTTAGTGCCCAATGATTTCTATATCTCGAAGGCGGGCATATCATTCTTAATACTTAGGCAGGACATATCCTAAAGACCTAGACACGTTGAATCTGTCACAATTAACGTATCCGCATAAAGCATCCTTTTAGTTTAATTATAATCTATCTAGAGATTAAAGCAATGGTAATCTTGATAAACCCTAGCCTATCGGGACTTTACCCACTTACTGTTTGACGATATTTTATATACTGGTAGTTCACTGTTCAAATCTTTATCAATTAATTAAGAACATACTTGTTTGAAAATACCGGAGTCACCTGCTGGGTCCAACTAGCTCCATAATCTTAATGACAAAGACTAAGAACTTATTTGTGATCCTATTGGTCCAGTAATATAAACACAATATGGAGAGCTATCCCAGTATCTAGTTCACTTGTTAGGCGTAACTAGACCCAGTTGAATGATAGGTCGCGTATTCAAACACGTAGACAAGTATCATTTGATAAACATAATTAAACTTTTAAAGATAAATTAAGAAAATCGATTTTTAAAACAAACCAAAATTTGAGAATCTTCATTAAGAATGGGCTATTACACTGGTTACTTAGCCACAAAAACCATTTGTTTAATTATACAAGCTTGATCAAATAAACCAAGGTTTAAACGAAATGTTTAACCCAATCGTTACCAAACATTTAAATGATTTCAAGGAGTATAGGATTTAACCACGGTGGGTCTTATATGGAATCCGTGATTGATGCTTGAGTTTTGGTTTTATCTACCCGTTGATGCCCATCCTACAAATATGCGCACACTTAGAGACCATCGTTTGTTTTTTTTTCTTTTTTTTCTTGTTGCCTATTTTTTTTTTTTGTTTCAGATTTCTTGGTCTGTCTTATCTCTACCCGCCACTTATTTGCTCTTTTTTTCTTTAGAAAATCGTCTTTAGGGTGTATGTTATGTAAGAATTGATTTTGCACACTGAATAAAATCGTTTTTTGACGTCTATCTCTATTTATAGTCTCTGAAAAGATTGGATATGCCGTATGAGCTAGTCCATATGTCATATTGGAGTATTTTTCATTAGAGTCGCGCGCTAAGTTATAAATCAATAAAAATAATTATTCCCCAAATTTAAAATATCTCTGTATCTTTGAATGTATAATCCAGCTGGCTACGGCGTATGGTAGAAGGGTGATACGTTGTTATTGAGAATTATTTTGTACGCGTTATTTTGTGAAGAGTTGGAGCTGAAACACCGTTATCTCTTTGTCGGATACAACGTATTGGTCAGAATTAAGCTATCTCTAAAATATCATCGTTTTTAGAAAACTCCAAAATTAATCGTGCCTTCAGTATTGTCTTCACAAATCACTCTTAATTACTGCAAATAACACTTTTAAGCAATTAAGTATAAATTTTTACAATAATTATATTAAAGTAGGTAACTTATTTGTTAGCCTTAAAATATGGTGACAAACACGGAATTACATTAGTTTATTTAGAGCGTAGACACATATGGTACTAATAATGGACCAAGCTATGTAGTGTGTGTCACTAAGACTATAAATACCCCCTCCATACTTCCATGGAGGGGTGAAGCTCACTTTTGTAAAAAGTGTGTGTGTGTGTTTTCTTCCCTTTTCTCTCTACAACACACACACTCTTCCCATCTTATCTTTTTTCTCTCTAATATAATGAATAAATTCATTTTCCACTTTACTCGGCCTCCGGATCGTTGTTCATAAGGGTGAATCGTGATAACAATTGGCACCAGAGCATAGGGGGAATCCGTGTTGTTTATCTACTCATTATTGTGGTTAAACAAGATCAAATTCGTGGCTTGGTTTGTTTATTTTTTTGGTTCGAAAAAATAGCAAGAAAAAAAATCAAGATTTGATCTTTGTTTGTGGTTAAAAGTGTTAAAGATTTGTACTTTTGGGCTTAGATCTATCCCTTGCATCATTACTAGGTGGTTTTAACATCATTTCGTAGCTTTCAAGAATGTTTGATGATTTTTTCTTGGCTGTACGTTTTTGACATACTGAAGGGGGTGTTCTTCATTGCGTTTGGCTTAAAACTCACTTGCGTATCGATTTAACACATTGCGTTTTTGGCTCGTGCTCGTTTTGAGCAAGTTCATTGCGTTTTGACCAAGTTTAAATACGTTTTGGACTTTGTTGCGTTTTTGATAAAATTCATTGAGTTTTGACGCTTTGCCGTTTTGTGCATAATCCATCTGCGTTTTGACTCGTTCTGCGTTTTGATCATGTTCATTGCGTTCTTGCTCGTTGCGTTTTGCGACAGGTTGCGTTTTGAATGACCATCATTGCGTTTTGGACTAAAACCGTTACTCTGACCAAATTTTTTATTCATTCGTTTTGATCATGATAAGTTGCGTTTTGACTAAAGGTCATTGCGCTTTTGTCCAGTGGTAAAACCCATGTTTTGAAACCCTAATTTCCACGAATTTTTTTTTGACCGAATTGGGGGGGAATATTTAATCTAAACTAGAACAACAAGACAACACCACAATCATAGAATCGAAAACTCATAGACCACAATCAACATAACAAACACCACACAAAACAACAACACTTAATCCCCAAAAATCGATCTTGAAAGATTCAAGTTAAATGACTAAATGGCTAGAGATTTGGTTACGATGATGTGATTCACGGGAGATGATTTGGTATCCTTTATTTGCGTTAAAGTTGAATCTAACAAGAGGCCGTCTACTTATTTCATCATCGAGACTTTATTCTATTTTCCTTATCGAATTGACTGAATTGGCTTGAATCGTATTCGAGTTTTGATTAGACTTGGTATTATCTTGTTACAGCGGTTCAAGGGGTGGTTGGATGAAGACCTGGGACAACTATCCACTTAAAGGAGTTATGTTGTAAGTAATTTTCAGTGTCACACGCATATGTCGTGTGGTAATTTCAAGAGGTGTTGTACTTTTTATACTTTTGAACATGGATGCGATCCTCAACAATATCAAATCACCTATTTGTTTTGGAAGTATAAGGTACTTTAGAGATTTTCTTCTGCACTGTTCTTCC
Organism: Tanacetum coccineum; assembly: GCA_026074375.1. Taxonomy (NCBI): domain Eukaryota; kingdom Viridiplantae; phylum Streptophyta; class Magnoliopsida; order Asterales; family Asteraceae; genus Tanacetum; species Tanacetum coccineum. The sequence goes on along the minus strand of BQNB010007186.1, from coordinate 78,015 downwards.
AATCAACAATACGTGCAAAGTTTATAGTAGTAACATAAATTTGGGGGAGTTTACTTCAGTTTCAAGTTGGAATTTATAGGGGTTTTCTTCACCAAGTTTGATCACAACAATAGCTGACAGAATACTGAGGTTGGTTTTAATTTAGCAGAGAATTTTTATGGTTGAGATGTAATCAGCTCTTATCATCGGGTATTTTATGTGCTTTCTCCAAGACAACGATACTTCACAGTACTAAGCAAAAGCTTCACAAGTTCTTCGATGACATTCATTCACAAAGACAATGATTATACCAAGTGTCTTGATTCTTGCTTCATTTATCCTCTACGGTTTGTGAATGTCAAATGGGGTAATGGGTAATGATTCTGTTGTATATCAAGTTTTGTGCTATATGACAAGAACTTCTCGAGTTATATGAACGTACACGACAAATGTTTGCTTCCGAGAGTTCGGCATCCTTCATGGGGGCAAAAGTGTACATCCTGGGAAACATGTCACCTTTCCAGGGGGGAAGTAGTCGTATATACTGACTTAAGAATGGGTGTGTAAAGTATACTGCATACTGGAGAAGAACAGATGATGATTTCTCGCATGCACCCCGTCCGAACGTATATTCTACAAGCCCTGATGACAAGAAGAGTGGTCGTTGGTGTGGTTTGACTTCTACAAATTTCGCTGTGGCATTTTGATGACAAGTAGTAGTTTTGTTCAAGCTACTTCAATGTTTAGAATCTGCTTAAGATAGGGATGTTGGTTTGGGGGGGGCTGATTCAGTACTTCGCCAAAAGGATGTGTAGTCTATGAAAGAAAGCTTTTCAGACATAGCTGCTTGATTTGGGGGAGTTAATCCAACTCATGGCATCTACAATGGTTCAAAACAAGTTTAAGAACAATGACAGATCCAAAGCTAGAATAACAAGTTTCAAGACAAGAGAACTCACAAGGACAAACTATCAGCTATGGAACGCGCTTTGGAAGACTTTATTTAATTGTATTGTACCTTGTTAGGAATCATTGGATGTTAATTCGTATTTGTCCAACTTATTAGGGGGAAGAATGTTAGCATTAAAATATTTGGTGACAAAACACGGAATTACATTAGTTTTTATTTTTTAGCCGTGACACCATAGGGACTAATAATGACAAGCTATGATAGTTGTGTGTCACTAGGACTATAAATACCCCCTCCATACTTCCATGGAGGGGTGAAGCTCACTTTTGTAAAAAGTATGTGTGTGTGTTTTCTTCCCTTTTCTCTCTATAACACACACACTCTTCCCATCTTATCTTTTTTCTCTCTAATATAATGAATAAATTCATTTTCCACTTTACTCGGCCTCCGGATCGTTGTTCATAAGGGTGAATCGTGATAACATTATTTGAGATAAATGGTGGTATAAATGTAACGGATCAGTTGATGTCATCAACTGCATCATAGTGGGAGAATTCTTAGATTGTGTCATAGGACACTCACTAACAATCACATAACAACTTGAACAATATGAACAAATGGGTTTTCTTATCTGCAAAGGAAGGAAATTATTTACTCTATAGGGACTCCTACACCATTTAATGTATTGCTAGCCTTTAAGAGAATATGTCAAGTATAAAAAGATAAGCTACATTATGTCTGCTTGGAAATCATAACATGGAGTTTGAATTTAACTTGGAATTATTTGAGGCCTATATAGGTACTCATTTTACTTGTAGTTTAACAATTTGAAAGACTTATTTCGTAATGTAGCAAAAGGTTACTTGTTTTGTCTTCATGATTAAGACATGTTACATGAATTCATTGGGGACTTGGTCAAAGATCTTATAAACGAATTGTAATATATTGGATGTTTATGTTCTTACTTGTTTATACATAACACATTAAGTCACTGATTTCTTCAAAGACTTATATTAAAAGCATAGTAATATATTGATACCATTACGTTTTAACTGAAGTTGGTTAAAAAATAAATTTAGAAAAGCCATAAAAGTATAAGATCAATCTTATTATAAATACCATAATTTATGGTATGTCCAACGAGGGTAATTCTAAGCTATATATTGTTTAATTTGTGACGACATTATACTTAGTTAACTTCCTATAAATGATCAAGGTTAGATAAATGGAGTATATCATGGATATGGCCCAACAAAAGGACTCCAATCTAGGATGGTTAATTACGATAAAATGAGATGAATCTCATTATGTCGTGATTGAGTTTATTAAATTTTGGTAAATATCTCTGGAGAGTATTATTGAAAAAATGCCCAAGAACTGTTAAGTATATTGTGTTGATACCCAAAGGAATCGTTAAGGATACCCATTTCTACAACCCACATGAGTACAATGTTTATGTTGCTCGTCTTTGCTGAGTTATTGAGAATAGTCTCTAATGTACAAGAAGACCGATTGAAATCTCACTTTGCTAAAATGGTGTGGGAGTAATGAAAGGTGGACGAATTACTTTCAAGAGACGATACAATAAACCATCTGAACATAGCGAATGTCATACTAAGGCTAAACATGAAATGATGAAACTTAGAATGATGTAACTCATATTCATAGATCCAGAAGGATACCTCATAATATGTTTCTATATTAATGGTGAAGATTATGAGTTAGAGGATCATGGTGAACCTGTTAACCACAAGAGATGCATTATTAGATCTTGGATTTAATAAACGACTCAAAGAACCAGGTATTTGAAGAGATTGATGGTCAAAAGGAGATAATCATATTCTTAGAATTTTTTTATCTTTAACCTATCGTTTTGATGATGAGGTTTAAATGAGTTTCCTTTTAAAGAAAACTCACGGAAACAATGTTGTATATTGCGCGTCAAATGATATAAGTGTTTACTCATTCTCAAAAAATTGACTATGATTAAAACTTCTTCATTTACGAACTTGAAATATATAAAGATGATTAAATTGTCATACTTGTTTTCTTGGAAGGAAATATGACAAAATTGGATTTCAAGAACTCTTTATTAAATGATTACCCTGCGAGGACGATATGTAATTAAAGAAGATTTTATGAATCCAAAATAATCTTTACAAAGTATACAAGAATGCTAGAATCAAAGTATGGATTAAAAGCACACATCTAATGAGCATAATATTAAGTTTAATTGTTAAATAAATCAGTTTGGTAGGATATTGATTTTTACATTATAAATAAGATTAGCTATGAGTAATTCTCAAAGCTAGTGGGATGTATGGACATGCGTTTGTAGGCTACTAGTCAAATTTATTTATATATATAGTATTAAATCCCGTGAAAATTATTTCCAATTACTTCTCGGGGTCGTATCCCAACGGAGAAGTCGTGAATTGAGATTTGGGAATTAATTCTGGATTCATGTCAAGGAATTGATAAAGGATTTTTGAATTTTGAATTACACTACAATATAATAGCACAAACTAAAAACAATTAAACTAGCACGTATTTTTATTACACACAAATTAAATAACGTGTGCTTAAAACTTGAAATTTAAAAATTAAGGCAATAATTTTAACAAATTTTATACCATAATAAAATCACAAATTTAAAAAGAAAATTTTAGGAATAGGATGGAATTTTTTTAAATCATTTTTGGTATTTTTTATGAATTTTCTAAAGAAAAATGATAATTACTAAAAAATAAACCTTTTTCTAAAAATATAATAACTAAAATTCTATTTTTATTTTTCAAAAATACTAGAATTAAAAAGGAAAATTTATTACAAAAAGAATTAGGATTTTTCCGACAATTTTTTATTTTCTATGATTTATTAAAGAAAAAGAAATTACTTAAAACCTATTTTAATTCCTAGAAAATACAAATTTAATTGGAAAAATAAAGAAAAATTGTTTTTAACTACTTTAAGTGTGCATAAATGAAATGATATAAAAATGCCCAAATTTTATAAGCTAATTGAACTTTAATTTTGCCAATTAAAATTCTAAACCTAATTTTATTAAACTAATTTTAAAATATTAAATCTATTTTATTAAACCTAAAAAGAACAGGGTAAGAAGTGTAACAAAAGAAAGAAAAGGGTAGGCCAAGGGAAAACCTGTCAGATTTTACACTTATAGTGAAAAACGGGTAAACCTTAAACTATCAAGAATGACAAATTAGAACCTACGACTTGGCTTTTTTTTGGTTATTTAAAAAGGGAAAATACGGCAAAAACTTAAAACTACAAAGTTGAAATTGAAGCTTTACAACTACAACTTTAATATAAGCACTATGAGTTTAACAACTAGATAAGTCTAGAAAACTAGCGTTTTAAAACTTGCATTACAGAAACTAAGGGTTTTTTAATAGCTTTTTTCAAACTGTTGTTATTCCTAGTTGTATTTCTAAATGAAAATAAGAACTAAAAGAAGCTATATGAAACTTAAGATGTATACTAGGGCTTTCTAAAAAGAGATAAGCTACAAGTGAACAAGAATAACAAGAAATTTGATATTCAAAAGTGAAAGGTTCAGCTTATTAATGAATTTAAGCTTTTCCTTATATTACTATAAAAACTTAAAAACTAGATTCTAGGAAGAAAACTATGATTTTGGACATTATTAGCTATCCTATGATTATTTAATGAACCTAGATAAAAGGACTTTTAAAATATCAACTAGAAATAAGGAATAAAAAAAATATAAGCTAGAAATCTAAGAGACTGCTATACTACTTTTGCAGGTACTTATAAGCTAGACTAAAAGCTGAGAAATGAAAATTAAGACATTATTTATATAAAGCTAATGTAGAACTACTAAAATGCTTAATTCTAAATCCTATCTTCTAATTTTAAATGCTTAAGGACAGCTAGAAAAGTGAAAAACATCAAACAATATTAACTAGTGTTGCTGATATACTTGGTAAAGTACCTAAGTGCAGGCTAAAATGCTTAACTAAGCACTCACAAAAACTTAACTCAGTTATGTATCTAAAACCTATACTAAACAGGATTGCCCACTATATATTTGAGAAAACACTTAAACTACAAAATCTATTGCACTAAAACTGTCCTGGTGCTAGGAAGAATTTTTAAGCTCTAAACTTTGTAATTCTACAAACTAACTCTTAAAACCTGATTAAAACTTGTTTATATTGAAATACTCAAATGTATAAAGTGTTTTGACAGATTATTGTTGACTTTAAAGGTCAAACAAGCCTTAACCCAAACACTAGTTAAAATTCACTGTCCAAAACTTTTTTTATCCTCAATAGGGTCTATTTTAAAAAACGAAAAATGCTAAAACTTTATTGATACTCATGACGCAAACTAACCTAATAAAGCTATCTAAGAATTAAAAGCTACAGCTTATCAAGGAAAAATAAATTATAAAGCTAGTTTATCAGCTAGCTTTTCACTTATTATGACAGAATTTAAAAGAAATTACAACTTAATGGATTCTAACTATAACTAGCTTTAACATTTGCAACTCTTAACTGATTAAGCAATATTAATGCCAAAACAGAGACAAATCAAAAAGCCTAATGAATTAAGCTAATTAATTGCTAAAATTGAAATAAAGAGTATGAAACCTGAACTCGTTGTAGTCTCAGACACTAGGCATTCTTTCTGATGTGAGTGACCTTCTATTTCAAAAACCTAATGTGGCACCTTGGCCTCTAAACCATAATAGCTTAAAGCTCCATTAAGCTGAAAATTGCTTATTATTCTTTCAATTCTTCAAAATCTTGATTCACACTATATTTACATGAAAAACTTTCGATTTTACTAATAGGACACAAAACTCAGTAGTTAAATATGATTTTTAGCCACGAAATTTATAACAATTTAGAACAAGAGAAATCAAAATAAGCTAAATTGAGCTTATTTGACCAAAGTTTGACTTTATTTGACTTATTTGAAAAGCTTTGACTTGTGTAAAATAGAGTAAGGAAAGCTTATGAAAGCTTGTAAGAGTAACTAGAAAAGCTTTAAAAAGCTTTTAGAACAGTATTGAAGAAAATTGAGAGCTTAAACTAAAAATAAGCTTGATATTAAAAGAGTAACGATTACAAAAATTCTAAAAAGAAAATTACAACTGAAAATTAACACGACTAACTAACTCCCTAAAATGAAAACCTAATTGCCTATTTATAGAAGTTGAAGAGTGCTTGAGAGTGATGAGTGCTTCCATCCTTTTTAGCCGTTGGATCTTATTTATTCAAATTCAAGCCGTTGATCTTGATTGATGAGGTGTTCGGGCCAATAGGATGCTGACACGTGTGCGAAATGATGTGGCAATGAGTTAATACGAGGTGGTGTGAGGTGAGGAGGAACGGGGAAGGGGTTTGTAGAAGTTGGGTTTGTTGCGTATTTGGGCAGGAAAAGTGGTTGGAAACGGTTATAGAGAAAGTTTCCCCGCGTGTCTTGTTTGAAACTTTGGGAATTGGCAATTCAAGCCCTTGTATTCTCTTTCAACAATTATAGTGCAAAATGAACTTTCGAACTTGTCAACTTTGGCCCTTGTAGTTGATAACCTTTATTTCCCTCTTAATAACCAACTTTCATCTTTTGCAATTTTGGTCCTTTGACTTTAAAACATTCAAATGAGCCCTTAAACTTTGCAAACTTGTCAACATTGGTCCTTGGCACTTGATAATTGAGCTTTGACTTTCTTTTCTTGTTGTCGGCTGATCCGGCTTTGAGATTGGCTTTCATTCTTCACTCTTGTCTTGTCTTTTCATTTCTTGTCGGTTTTGGCTTGTTTTTGCTCTTTTTGGCTTTATTATCCTTTCCTGCACATTATGACACAAAAGCACACATATTTCTATCTTTTGGCATGTTTTCTTGGCTTTTATTGGCAAAATCCCAGGTATTTAATATATACAATTTAACACTTATCAGAGTAATTGTTTTTACTTTTCTAAAATCAATTATGTTGTTGAACATATTAGAAACAAATTATTTATCTAAGTAAGATTTTATCTCTTAGATTGAAATAAAGTTTCTTGTAAGAATTTTAGAAGATGAAACATGCAACCTTAGAATAATATGTTTGATACATATGTGGTGAATTAAGTCTGAATACAATATAAAATATCATTGAGTGAAACTCGAATGATTTATCTCACTTGGTGAGACTAAATACATGAATGGAAACCTTAAGTCCCACTAAAGGATTCATTGTGTACATAATGTTGTATATGTGATTAGTTGCATCATTTGCATGCGTGTAAGACAATTTGACAACATTGGAATCTAATTAAAAGATATTAGAAGGAACATTTTAATTAATGTTTAACTTAGGAATTCATTCCTAGAATTAATAACAAAGATACTATGAATATACATTGTGGTAATCATAGTATGATCATTATGATCAACAAACCTTAGGATTTGTGTGATATCAAACAATATTAAATAAATGTGTTGAGAATTTTACAGGTAGCTTAGCATGTGTTGTTTGTATAACACTAGTGCTTGTTTTAATTGGAGATTGACTACTCACTCTTTGTAGAAGCAAGGTTTATCATTTATATGCTACCATTGTGGGCTTAATTTATGCTTGGGTTAAAGCAATAGTTGGATAATACTTAATTTAAAAGAAATACAAAATGTTTTATGGTTTAACAATGTAGAGATGATTGTTCTTCCTTAGATGTTATGCGTATACATCTTATGAAATCTATTGTGACTAATACTTATAAGTGAGTGCACACTTACAAAATAACAATCATCATAGTATTCAAAGAATTTCACGATTCGTGAATTTTTAAAATAAGTGTTCTCAAAGTCTCACAAGATCATAACCTAGTTGATTTGTTCATGAAACCTATGCCTTACCACTAATTGTGATTGTTGGAGCCTTTCATAGTAACTCCAAATCATAAGTGGATAGCTTAATATATATTATTCTTTTGTAGAAGCGTCTATTAATCACATCACTAAACTCCAATGCCTTGTTTATCTTGATATTATAGTTTAATTCTCGTGTTTCTTGCCAAATGCTTGCGTTTTTCCTGAAAACAATAAAATAAGTGATTAAGTATCATATTCAGGTATTTATAAGATATTTGCAAGCATTTTCATGGGAATTTTGACCCTAAAAAGTATCAAATATTTGATGTCATCAATGATTCTGCCAACTTCACATGTTATTCAATGAGGTTGAATATTGGATACCCCACCTGTGTAGATCACTTTATAGATCGGCGTCATTAGGTGCATTACACATATGGTGAAAGTTATGTTTATCCTTAGACTTGAGATGCAAGCAGGTTTTGCATGTATGGATAACATTTCTTGACTGTAGTCTACCACTATGCTGTTAAAAGGTAGTTATAAGAGTTATTATTAGAAATATTTTGAAGTACATGACAGACACTTGTAGTCAAAACAAAATTTGTTCCTCTATGTGTTTGGGAGTTAGATACTTACTGGGCCCCTTGTTGGGTTGATCAGATGTTTGCGTGGCCGCGCCCATAGTGTAGTTAAGATGATTCTTTTTACATTTGGTAATCATGATCAATACAAATGCGAGAAGCATAATCGTTAAACTATGGAATGACTATTGATCCATATCCATATTTAACATTGTATCTTAAACAAAGGGATAGGACTAACCTAAAACTATGAAAGGTTGAGTTGTTTACCAAAACTATATACTCAGGTATTTTTGGCAGCATTGATGATGTTGCTAGACTATTCGTCAATGTTAGTATGTTATATTCTATGACTGACATTCGCAAGTGGGAGTTGTTGGTTTGTGCTAATGTCATACGGATATTTATACGTATAGGAATACGTGAGCCTATGAGGGTCACACACGTTTACACTTAGATATCATTCTATTAATGTTTATAATAATATATTTGTATATTTATTATTTATATTAATACTCGATTAATGTATATAATAATATAAGTGTATTGATTATGAATACTATATTCCAACGATAGAATACTAACGGTCAATAATTAGTTCTTACGAATAATTAACTATAAGGCTTTTTAATTAATGGGTAATTAAAAGTAATTATCTATAAATATTAGAAAAGTCAACACCAAGGGTGTTTTTGGTTAATATTTGGCCGGTTATGAAGATGGAAAGAAGAGGGACCACAAGTGTCAAGATTAGGTAGCTTTTTCCCAAAGCTATGTAACCCTAATCCTAACACTATAAATAGAGGATCCCTAGACCTCATTACTTATCCCATTCCTTCTCTTCTTCTCCTTATAGGTGAACGAACCAAACAATCCTTTAGGGTTTTTGGGTTTTTTTGATTACTTCTAGTGTTCACTTGATCGTTGGTTGAAGAACTAGCATTCGGCTGGTATTGTTCAACGTGTAGTGTGGATACACGTAGAGGGTACTTCCTTTAGTAATTTGAGGGGTTTTGGTTTCGCATGTATTACACACATGCGTGTACTCGAAGAAGTCTCCGGTTCTTCACGTAGCTTGATTGCTATTCGGTATGTTTTCTTTCTACGTTTGTTTATGTTAATTATAAGTGCTATATGAGTTTATTCCGCTTTGTAGCTCGTTTAATATTAAAGTAATATTAAGATATTTTAGACCACGATTTCCAACATGGAGATCATTTGACAAACATATGGGGGTATTGACTTAACTTTTCTTCCCTATTCTTCTGCAAAATAAATACTACCATGAATCTCAATCGTCCCAAAACTGTATTTACAAGGATAAGGACTTAGCAACCGTGAACGCAAATAATTAACTTGGGTTAAAACAATAATATATTAAAAGCGAGTACATACAAGGTAGGCTAAGGCGATTTGGGTGTAACAATTGGTTCAAGGTTGACAATGCTCTTCATTAATAGTCTGGATTAAATAGAAAATTACGAGAACCGTTATAAAGAATAGGCTCGGAGGGGTGTACTAGGGGTATCCTATACTAAAAATGAATGCATGACAAGGGTATGGGATAGTTATATGATCGAGGTGACCATCATAACAAATACACGTTTAAAATATGAGTTAATCCTAGTGCCTCTTATCATTTAGCAAATCCTAATTCTCACTATGCGGTCTCGGGATGCATTACAAAAACAAGTTCTAGAATTTAATACACTACCGGTACACTCATATAATTTAATACTGATACCAATGCTCCAGAAAAGGCGACAAAGACCATACATGAACATCCGTAACGACAAAATAGACACATATGACTGCATTCGAACCTTAACTCGAGAAAATTAAAGGTATAAACTATCTTGGGTATCAAAAATGGATACCCGAATTCCTATAGATCTAAAGGCGAACCTCACATTTTTTGGGTGGAATTTTGAGGGTTTTTGTGCTAGTCATATAAATTCCCATCCATGAGACGTGATTAATACTCGGTTTTCATCGATATATGTGATTGATTTGAAACTCAACCCTTTATAAATATAAATATAAGTATAAATATAAATATAAATATAAATATAAATATAAATATAAATATAAAATATTTATAAATATATTAGAATATAAGGAGATAGGAAGATATCAAAAAACTCTCAATTGTAGTAAAATCCGGAAGTATGATTGTCTCGGGTCCTTTATCCCCAACGATGAGATGCGAATTGAAAGTCAAGAGTCCGTTTATGATAATCCGAGTGCTTAAATGTGAACAAGAATTTTTGATTGCGTTATCGAGAAAACTACAGGAACATTACGAGGCAAACACTTAAAACAATTAAGGAAAACTAAAAACTCAAACGGGGGAAACCTAAAAAGAGCCACGTAAAAACTAGTCTAAGAAGAGTGAAATATTAACCCTAAAAAATTCAAACTTAGTTCAAAACTTTTCAAAAATGACAAAAGAAAGCGATTTTATAAAAAAGAATTAATGTATCTTTTTGGCGATTTAGTTAATAATTTTTTTCTGAATTAAAAACCTAGTTAAATAATTTTAAAATTCTAGTAAAAATGACAAATTACTTCCTAGCGCAAAATTATTCTAAAAAATGATTTTCACTGTTACAACAGATAAAGGTCAAAAATATCATAAAAACTCAGAAAAACATAGGAGAGTCACTTACTTTTTATAAAGAGTAAACCTCATTTCCTAGAATTAATTTTAACAAGCTAAAAATGACAAAATTTTAAAATCTAAAAATAATAAAAAATGATTGTAAACTTTGTAAACCCAAGAACTAGTTTATTCTAAATCTAAAAACTATTTTTTTTTGAATGTTTCGAGTTAATTAACTCTTTTTTAAAATCATTTTCTAAAGTTTATCCTAAACTTGAAAATAAAGTGAAAAATAAACAAAAGAATTAAGTTGGAAAAATCTAAAAAAATGCAGGAAAATCCTAAATGCTGTAAAGTTCTTAGAAAAAATAAGCTGGTTAAGCTAGCTTATTGAATAAGCCCTAAAAAGCTAAAAATAAGCTGCGAAGTGCTTATATGAAAATGGGATGAAAACGTGTATAAGTATATAGATTATGCAAAATAAAACGGAAAAGACCCAAGGGCGCTAGTGGTAGTGAGTGTTGTGTGTAAAAACGTTTGGTGAGTAGGGGTGAGGTCCCGGGTTTGAGCCCTACTTACCTGGACTTCCCCCAACTCCCAAATGTTTTTTAAATGCCATTTTTTTTACAACTTTTTAGATAACTTAAAAATAAGCAACTTTTATAAAACCACTTTTTTCATAAACCGAAAATAAGCAAAAAAAATAAGCTGTTAAAGTGACAGAATAAGCTTTACACAAGGGTGTCTCGTAGTCAAATAAATTACCTTCTAACTAAAAGATGTCACAACATCGTGGGGTCATCACTTCCTTCACTTTAATTTCTTCAAAGTTCATAAGAAAATAGGGTAGAATTTTAAAACGCTTTCAACCAAATCTTCCAACAAGTAAAATGACCGATACAATCCTTTTTAAAAACCATTCACCTCGCCACCTGAAGTGAAATAGAATGATATTGAGCCTAAATCATCCGACTTAACCCCGTTACTTTTGAATGGCACAACTACTTCGAGAATTTATTAATGTTCTCAAACGCTTTCCCAATTATCCCATTGGAAAGTATTAATCTCGAATCTGGATACAAAAGCATCCTTGTATCTCGACAAAATTTCCAATCGATCATTATACCTTTGTATCATGTAATGATGCTTCTTTCGGTAACGAATATATTAGTTCATTCCTATCACGATTTTTTATTCCCAAAATCAAATTCCTAAAAATAAGTACAAATGATCAGTAGGATGTGCCCTCAGGAGAGAGAACACTTAAGACAGGAAATCGAATACGAAAAATAGCTATTGTTACTGTATCAAATGATCAATACGCCGTATTCAATAAATTTGAATACGTTGTATGGTCTGCTGAAGGTTAGTACGCCGTATTGAATTTACAGAATACGCCGTATTGTTTGGAAGAAAAGATATGTTGTTTAGACTGTAGAGATCAATACGCTGTTTTGAGTGGAAAGGTCAATACGTCAGAACAGTTGATACGGTGTATCAGTTGATCTGTCAGAACAGGATACTTAGAAAACAATTAAATAATGCGGGAATTTAAACACACAATTAAAATCACTATTAGAATTTTTGAAATTCAGAATAACTTAAGCTAAAAGAAGTAAAAATCAAAAAAAAAGATCGTGTAAAAAAGTTAGTTGTTAATATAGTTAAATTAAATACAAACAAAATTATACTAATTAAATTATTCTAAACTAATGGTTAGAAATACTAATAAATAAAGGTTAAACTTTTTTACTCCCCGGCAACAGCGCCAAAAACTTGATGTGGTGGTCGTAGGGTCAATTTATTGATTACCAAGTTTTAAATTTATATTTAGCCGACATATCATAAAACAACACTTTAACGGGCAGTGTACCGCGATCGGTTGAGTTTCGTGTAAGTAGGGTGTCGAACACTAAGAACGAGGGTCATTAACCTTATATTACTATCAGTATTTTGAATTACTCCTGAATTAATTAATGTCTAATTACTTGTTAAACCTATGTTATATAAACGTTTACTAATGGTAATTGGGGTTTTTGAGCCTAAAGACAGGCATCCCGGTTTTATGGAACAATAAACAATTCAAAACACAATAAACATCAAGAAAAACAATCAAAGAAAAAAGCGTACAAGCCAAATGATAAAAACCGCATTAGCCGATATTAAATCCGATTTAAACCTGGTTTTATTTATTTAGTGTCAATGATTTTTTTCTCAGATCGGCATATCATTCTAAGAATTAGACGACATCATCCTAGAACCAAGACACGGTTGGAATCCTTCACTTATCTATCCGGCATAAAGCACCTTTAGTTTAATTATAAGTCTATCAGAGGATTAAAGCAATGGTGATACTTGTCAAACCCTAGCCCATCGAGACATACCCCCTTCCTGTTCGCCGTATTTTATATATTGTAGTTCACTGTTCAAATCTTTCATCAATTAATTTAAGAACATACTTTGTTGAAACATTACTTCACCTGCCGTCCAGACTAAGCTCATAATTAAAAGACAAAGACAAACATTATTTGTGATCCTATAGGTCCAGTAATATAAAACTACATATGGAAGCTATCCCATATCTAGTTCTCCTTGTATTAGGCTAACTAGACCTATTGAAATGATAGTTTCGCATATTCTAACACGAACAAGTATCATGTGATAAACAGAATTAAACTTACACGATAAATTAAGAATCTGATATTAAAATAAAACTACATTAACCAAACCTTAAGTCTTCATTAAGATGCTAATACCCTAGGGTCATTAGCCCATAACATTGTAATTATACAAGCGAGATCAAATACCAGTAAACTAAATGTTTTACCGAACATACAAATAAATTAAATTTTAGACAAGAGTATAGTAATTACAACGTGTCTTCTATCGAATCGTAGATCGATGCTTGACCTTTGTTTGCTCTTTATTACTTCAAAAAATCACTTTATTGGTATAGTATAGAGAATATGATGTTGCACACTGAAAACTAGTTTTTGAGTCATCTATTTACAGTCACCGTGAAAAAAAGGATACGCCGTATTGGCCTAGCTCAATACGGCGTATCCATTTTTTTCCAGAGACTATAAATAGAAGACTCAAAAACAGTTTTCAGTGTGCAAAATCATATTCTCTATACTATACACAAAAAGTTGAATTAATGAGAAAAAAGATCAACCAAAGGTCAAGCTCGATCACTATTCGATAGAAACAACGTGAATTCTATACTCTGTAATCAATTTATATTTGGTATCGTTCTAAAAAAACAGTAAGTTTACCATTGTTTTATTTGATCACAAGCTTTGTATGAATTACAAATGGTTATTGGCAAATACCCTAGGGTATAAGCCATCTTAATGAAGAATTAATGTTTTGTTTTGTTTTAAAATCGATTTCTTAATTTATCTTGAAAGTTTATATATGTTATCACATATTACTTGTCTACGGTTGAAAATCGACTATCATTCAACAGTCTTGTACGGCCCTAAAAACAAGTGAACTATATACTTTCTTTACTTGTACTTAACAGTGATTTCGTTTTTACGCTTAGCTTGGGACTAGTGAAAAATCAGGGACGATGAATTTATCCATAGTGTACAAATAAAAAAATGGTGAAAACGGGACTTGTCGAAGCTATTGATTCTTTAGTTTCCCTTGACGAACACTTAGCTACTTTTCGAGGTTATTAGTCAAGGGGGATTGAGATTCTTGGTTTTCTTAAGTGTTTACTTCATAACATTGCGTGAGGACACGGCAATATCTTAGTATGGGGGATTTTGGTATGTGTGTAATTACACATACCTTCTACCTTAAAAATCGACCCTAAACGACCAAAAACGCACATAAAATGCCATATATATGCTTGTTTTTGTGTTCGTACTGTGCAGGTACCGGATATTCACTAAAAGACAAAAATCAAAGCCAAACCGGACAAAACCGAACACGGATTTGGAAAGAGCGCGAAAAACTGAGGCCAAGGGTACAAAAGGATTGAAAACGGAGCTCAAACGGAAATTACCGGATCGACTCGACAAAGTTTGCGCATTTAATGAAGACAAAACAAAGTCAAAGTCAACCCCGGGATACGTCGTTGGAAAAGGCATCGAAAACCGAACCCGAAAAACCAAAGTGTTAAAAGTGGGCCCACCCGTACCCACCTAGTGGGCCCGGATCAGCCCACTTTGTTTAAAATAAACCATAAGCCCACAAATCCAAATGAGCCCAAATACCCTTTTGTTTAATAAACATACCCGGCCCATTCCCCTTTTATGATAAAACTGGCCCAAGCCCACATACCACTTAACGGGCGTTAGCCAATCCCCATTAACCCTTAACCCCTTTAGGGACTGAATTTGCAATGCAAGATATAACCATGAGGGACCATTTATGCCATTTTCCCAAAAGTTTAAACAACATCAAGGACCAAATGTGCCAATTCCCCAAACACATCCCCTGCATCCCTAACCTTTATAAAACTCATTTTCCCGCCATAGCCAAACCCAAAACCCAAAGCCTGTGAACCCTTTCCCTCTCCCCAACACACTCAATCTCACATTCTTACTCAATGGATTAAACCTCACCCTCACCTCCACTAAACCCCTAAATCCCATTTGGCAATCCCACATTTTTCAATGGCAAATCCAATGGCTGTGATTAATTCAAATGAAGCACAAGATGACTTGGATGGCTAGGATTACTTTTGATGTTTACACTCACACAAGAAACACAAGAGCACTTCTGTCTCAGAGGAGAAACACAGCAAGCAAAGACCTAGAATTTTCTATCTTGTAGTATAAATAGGTCTTATGTAAAGCCATGTTGGCTATGGAGTTAGTTAGTCGTGTTAATTTTCAGTTGTAATTTTCTTTTTAGAATTTTTGTAATCGTTACTCTTTTAATATCAAGCTTATTTTTAGTTTAAGCTCTCAATTTTCTTCAATACTGTTCTAAAAGCTTTTTAAAGCTTTTCTAGTTACTCTTACAAGCTTTCATAAGCTTTCCTTACTCTATTTTACACAAGTCAAAGCTTTTCAAATAAGTCAAATAAAGTCAAACTTTGGTCAAATAAGCTCAATTTAGCTTATTTTGATTTCTCTTGTTCTAAATTGTTATAATATTGCTAAAAGCTTTTTAACTACTGAGTTTGTCTATTAGTATTCAAAGATGTTCATTTAAATTTAGTTTGAATCAAATTTTGAAGAATTGAGGAAGAATAAGCAATTTTCAGCTTATGGAGCTTTAAGCTTTTGGTTTAGAGGCAAGGTGCCACATTAGGTTTTGATTTGAGGTCACTCACTCAGAAAGAATGACCTAGTGTCTGAGACTACAAAGAGTTCAGGTTTCATACTCTTTATTTCATTTTAGCATTTATAGCTTAATTCATTAGCTTATTGATTTGTCTTTGTGTGTGCTTAATATTGCTTAATCAGTTAAGAGTTGCAAATGTTAAAGCTAGTTATAGTTAGAATCCATTAAGTTGTAATTTCTTTTAAATTTTGTCATAATAAGTGAAAAGCTAGCTGATAAACTAGCTTATTTTCCTTGATAAGCTGTAGCTTTTAATTCTTAGATAGCTTTACTAGGTTAGTTTTAGTCTGAGTAGCTATAAAGTTTTAGCAGTTTTAGTTTTAAAATAGATTTTAGATGAAAAATAGTTTGGACAGTGAATTTTAACTAGTGTTTGGGTTAAGGCTTGTTTGACTTTTAAAGTCAACAATAATCTGTCAAAACACTTTATACATTTGAGTATTTCAATATAAACAAGTTTTAATCAGGTTTTAAGAGTTAGTTTGTAGAATTACAAAGTTTAGAGCTTAAAAATTCTTCCTAGCACCAGGACAGTTTTAGGTGTAATTAGATTTTGTAGTTAAGTGTTTCTCAAATATTATAGTGGTCAAGCTTGTTTAGTATAGGTTTAGATACATATAGTGAGTTAGTTTGTGAGTGCTTAGTTAAGCATTTTAGCCTGCACTTAGGTACTTTACCAAGTATATCAGCAACACTAGTTAATATTGTTTGATGTTTTTCACTTTTCTAGCTGTCCTTAAGCATTTAAAATTAGAAGATAGGATTTAGAATTAAGCATTTTAGTAGTTCTACATTAGCTTTATATAAATAATGTCTTAATTTTCATTTCTCAGCTTTTAGTCTAGCTTATAAGTACCTGCAAAAGTAGTATAGCAGTCTCTTAGACTTCTAGCTTATTTTCTTTTTGATTCCTTATTTCTAGTTGATATTTTAAAATTCCTTTTATCTAGGTTCATCAAATAATCATAGGATAGCTTAATTCCAAAATCTTAGTTTCTAGAATCTAGTTTTAAGTTTTTTAGTATATTAGGAAAAGCTTAAATTCATTAATAAGCTGAACCTTTCACTTTTCAATAACAAATTTCTTGTTATTCTTGTTCCATTGTAGCTTATTTCTTTTTAGACATTCCTAGTACACATCTTAGACTTCATATAGCTTCTTTTAGTTTTAATTTTCATTTAGAAATAAGCTAGGAATAAGCAAAAGGTTGAAAAAGCTAGTAAACCCTTAGTTTCTGTATTGCAGTTTAAAAAGCTAGTTTTCTAGCTTATCTAGTTGTTAAAAGCTCATAGTGCTTTTATTAAAGTTGTAGTGTGTAAGCTCAAGTTCAACTTTGTAGTTTTAAGTTTTTGCCTTATTTTCACTTTTTAAATAAGCCAAAAATAAGCCAAGTCGTAGGGTCTAATTTGTACTTTCTTGATAGTTTAGGGTTACCCGTTTTCACTATAGTGTAAAATCTAGACAGTTTTCCCGCCTACCCTTTTCTTTCTTTCTTTACAATTTCTACCATGTTCTTTTTAGTTTAATAAAATAGATTTAATATTTTTAAAATTAGTTTAATAAAAATTAGGTTTTAGTTTTTAATTGGAAAAATTAGGGTTCAATTAGTTTATAAAATTTGGGCATTTTTATAACATTGATTTTCTGCACATTTTTAGTAGTTAAAAAACATTTTTCTTTATTTTTCCAATTAAGTTTGTATTTTCTAGAAATTAAAATAGATTTTTAGTAATTTCTTTTTCTTTAAAAAATCATAGAAAATAGAAAAATTGTTGGAAAAATCTAATTCTTTTTGTGATAATTTTCTTTTTAATTCTAGTATTTTCGAAAAATAAAAATAGAATTTTAGTTTTAATTTTTAGAAAAAGTTTATTTTTAGTAATTCATTTTTCTTTAGAAATTCATAAAAAATTCAAAAATAGTTAAAAAAATTCTCATTCCTTTTCCTAAAATTTTCTTTTTAAATTTGTGATTTTTAGGTATAAAATTTGTTAAAAGTAGTGCCTTAGATTTTAAATTTCAGTTTTAGCTCACGTTTTTTAATTTTTGTGTATTAAAATTTCGTGCTAGTTAATTGTTTTTAGTTTGTGCTATTATATTCGTAGTGTAATTCAAAATTCAAAAATCCTTTATCAATTCTTGACTTGAATCCGAATTATTCCCAAATCTCAATTCACGACTTCGTTGGGATACGACCCGAGAAGTAATTTGGAAAGAATTTTCACGGGATTAATACTATATATATATATATAAATTTGACTAGTGCTTACAAACGCATACCATACTCCCACTAGCTTTGAGATGTACTCATGAGCTATCTTATTTATAATTAAAAATCAAATCCAACAACTGATTTATTTAACAATTAAACTTAAGATTATGCTCATTAGATGCGTGCTTTTAATCCATACTTTGATTCCAGCATTTTTGTATACTTTCTAAAGATTATTTTGGATTCATAAAATCTTCTTTAATTACATATCGTCCTCGCAGGGTAATCATTTATTAAAGAGTTCTTGAAATCCATGTTTGTCATATTTCCTTCCAAGAAAACAAGTATGACAATTTAATCATCTTTATATATTTCAAGTTCGTAAATGAAGAAGTTTTAATTATAGTTAATTTCTTGAGAATGAGTAAACACTTATATCATTTGATGCGCAATATACAACATTGTTTCCATGAGTTTTCTTTAAAAGGAAACTCATTTAAACCTCATCATCAAAAAGATAGGTTAAAGATAAAAAAATTCTAAGAATATGATTATCTCCTTTTGAACAGCATCTCTTCATTCATGGTCTTTGAGTCGTTTATTAAATCCAAGATCTAATAATGCATCTCTTGTGGTTAACAGGTTCACCATGATCCTCTAACTCATAATCTTCACCATTAATATAGAAACATATTATGAGGTATCCTTCTGGATCTATGAATATGAGTTACATCATTCTAAGTTTCATCATTTCATGTTTAGCCTTAGTATGACATTCGCTATGTTCAGATGGTTTATGTATCTTCTTCTTGAAGTAATTCGTCACCTTCATTACTCCCACTCGCTTTTAGCAAAGTGAGATTTCCAATCGCTTCTTGTACATTTGAGACTATTCTCAAATAACTCAGCATGACGAGCAACATAAACTTTGTTCTCATGTGGGTTGTAGAAATGGTATCCTATCGTTTCCTTTGGGTATCCAACAAAATATACTTAACAGTTCTAGGCATTTTTCAATAATAATCTCCAAGAGATTTTTACCAAATTTATAACTTCAATCAAGACATAATGAGATTCATCTCATTTTATCTTAATTAACCTTCTAGATTGGAGTCTTGTTGGGCATATCCATGATATACTCAATTTATCTAACCTTGATCTTTTTAGGAGTTAAATAAGTTAAGGTCGTCACAAATTAAAACAATATATAGTTTGATTACCCTCGTTGGACATACCATAAAATTATGGTATTATAATAAGATTGATCTTATACTTTATGGCTTTTACTATTTTTACCAACTTAAGTTAAAACGTAATGGTATCAATAGTATTACTATGCTTTAATAAGTCTTTGATGAATTCAGTGACTTAATGTGTATGTACTAACAAGTAGACATAAACATCCAATATATTACTATTCGTTATAAGTCTTTGACCAAGTCAATGACTTCATGTACATGTCTTAATCATGAAGACAAAACAAGTTAACCTTTGCTACTTTACGTTATAAGTCTTTTCATTTGTTAAACTAAAGTAAAATGAGTACCTATATATGGCCTCAATAGTAATTTCAAGTTAAATTCAAACTCCATGTTTATGATTTCCAAGAAGACATAATGTAGCTTATCTTTTTATCTTGACATATTCTCTTAATAGGGCTGCATACATTAAATGTGTAGGAGTCCTAGTAGAGTAATAGTTTCCTTACTTTGCAGTTAAGAAAAACCATTTTTCATATTGTTCTAAGTTGTTCCTTGTACACAATAAAGATTTCTCCCACTTGTGCAGGTGATGACATCAAATAACGTTACATTTATACCACCATTTATCTCAAATAATGTTATCACGATTCACCCTTATGAACAACGATCCGGAGGCCGAGTAAAGTGGAAAATGAATTTATTCATTATATTAGAGAGAAAAAAGATAAGATGGGAAGAGTGTGTGTGTTATAGAGAGAAAAGGGAAGAAAACACACACACATACTTTTTACAAAAGTGAGCTTCACCCCTCCATGGAAGTATGGAGGGGGTATTTATAGTCCTAGTGACACACAACTATCATAGCTTGTCATTATTAGTCCCTATGTGTCACGCTATAAATAAACTAATGTAATTCCGTGTTTGTCACCATATTTTAAGGCTAACAATCTTCCCCCAATATGTGGACATATACGGAATTACTTACAATGTTCCTAACAAGTACAAATACAATTAAATAAAGTCTTCCAAAGCGCTTCCATAGCTGATGTTGTCTTGTGAGTTCTCTTGGTCTTGAAACTTGTATTCTAGCTTGGATCTTCATTGTCTTTACTTGTTTTGGAACCATTGTAGTATGCATGAGTTGGATTAACTTCCCCCCCTCAATTCATTGCGCTGCTCATTGAAAAGCTTTTCTTCATAGTCTACTTTTTGGCGAAGTTTCTGAATCAGCTCCCCCCCCAAACCAACATCCTATCATAAGAGATTCTAAAACATTGATGTAGCTTGAACAATTTCTACTTGTCATCAAAGGCCGCGGAATATTTTGTAGAGTCAAACCACACCTCAGACACTGCCTTCTTGTCATCAGGCTTGGTGATTATTCGTTCGGGGGTGCATGCGAGAATTTCAGGCATTTGTTCTTCTCATCTTGTTTGCTGAATACTTTACAAACCATTCTTAGTGAAGTAGTTATTACACTACTTCCCCCTGGAAGTTGACATGTTATCCGGATGTACAATTTTCCCCAATGTTGGTTGTGAATTCTCGATAGCATCATGTGTGTACGTCTCACTATAATGGAGAAGTTCTTGTTATAGCACAAATCTTGATATACACAAAAGAATCATTACCCACGTTGACTTTCACAAACCGTAGAGGAGCTCCATTGAAAGCAAGAATCCTCCTGTCAACACTTTGGTATAATCAAGGTCTTTTGATGAATGAATGTCATCGAAGATCTTTGAGATGTGGCTCACGCTTGTACTGGTGAAGTATAGTTGTCTTGGTATAGCACAAATTACTCCGGTGAGAAGTGCTGATTACATTCAACCTTTAAATTCTATGGGTAACTTTACCACTCGTATCTCTGTCAGCATTGTTGTGATAACTTGGTGAGTAAACCCGATTATATCAAACTTGAACTGACAGTAATAATCCCCCAAATTTGTACTTAATCTTGCACTTTGTTGATTGAAGAACGGTGAAGAAGAAAATCTCTAGTACCTCTATACTCCATCAAAAGTTTATAAGAAGAACAACACCTCTTGGAATTATCACATCGACTTTTGCGTGTGAACTGAGTACAAAAACGTTAACTCCTTTAAGTGATAGTTGTCCAGGTCTTCATCCAACCACCCCTTGACCGCTGGAAACTAGATAATCCAAGTCTTAATCATAACTGTATACGTTCAAGCAAGTCATCAATCGATAGAAAATAGAAGAAAGTCTCGATGATGAAATAAGTAGACGCCTCTGTGAGATTCAACTTTAATCGCAAATAAAGGATACCAAATCAACTCCGTGATCACATGTCATCGTAATCCAAATCTCTAGCCATTTTGTCATTTAAGTGAATCTTTTCAGGATCGTTTTGGGATTAAGTGTTGTTGTTTGTGTGGTGTGTTGTTATGGTTGATTGTGTCTTATGAGTTTCGATTCTTGATTGTGGTGTTTGTTTGTTGTTCTTGTTTTGATTATAATATTCCCAAATTCGGTCAAAAAAAATTCGGGAAATTAGGGTTTCAAAACATGGGTTTTCACTGGACAAAACGCAATGACTTTAGTCAAAACGCAACTATCTTGATCAAAACGCAATGAATAAAAAATTTGGGCAGAGTAACGTTTAGTCAAAACGCAATGATGGTCTTCAAAACGCAACCTGTAGGCAAAACGCAACGAGCAAAACGCAATGAACTTGATCAAAACGCAACGAGTCAAAACGCAATGAATTTGATCAAAACGCAAAGAGTCAAAACGCAATGAATTTGATCAAAACGCAACAAGTCAAAACGTAATAAACTTGGTCAAAACGCAATGAACTTGATCAAAACGCAACGAGTCAAAACGCAATGTGTTAAATCGATACGCAGTGAGTTTTAAGCCAAAACGCAATGAAGAACACCCCTTCAGTATGTCAAAACGCAGCCAAGAAAAAATCATCAAACATTCTTGAAAGCTACGAAATGATGTTAAAACCACCTAGTAATGATGCAAGGGATAGATCTAAGACAATGTACTAATCTTAACTATCTTCCTTAACCACAAACAAAGATCAAATCTTGATTCGATCGTTCTTTTTTGCTTGATATTTTTTCGAACCAAAAAAATATAAACAAACCAAGCCCGAATTTGATCTTGTTTTAACCAACCAAAAATGAGTAGATAAACATACGGTATTCCCCCTATGCTATGGTGCAATTGTTATACTGTTAGAATTAGATTCACCTTATGAACAACGATCCGGAGGCCGAGTAAAGTGGAAAATGAATTTATTCATTATATTAGAGAGAAAAAAGATAAGATGGGAAGAGTGTGTGTGTTGTAGAGAGAAAAGGGAAGAAAACACACACACACACTTTTTACAAAAGTGAGCTTCACCCCTCCATGGAAGTATGGAGGGGGTATTTATAGTCTTAGTGACACACAACTATCATAGCTTGTCATTATTAGTCCCTATGTGTCACGCTATAAATAAACTAATGTAATTCCGTGTTTGTCACCATATTTTAAGGCTAACAAATAAGTT
The DNA here is from genome assembly GCA_026074375.1 of Tanacetum coccineum. Taxonomy (NCBI): domain Eukaryota; kingdom Viridiplantae; phylum Streptophyta; class Magnoliopsida; order Asterales; family Asteraceae; genus Tanacetum; species Tanacetum coccineum. The sequence continues at coordinate 54,852 of BQNB010007186.1, read as the reverse complement.
ACCTACTTTAATATAATTATTGTAAAAATTTATACTTAATTGCTTAAAAGTGTTATTTGCAGTAATTAAGAGTGATTTGTGAAGACATACTGAAAGGCACATATTTTGGAGCTAAAACGATGATATTTAGAGATTGCTTATTTCTGACCAATACGTTGTATCCGAAAAAGAGATACGGTGTATCAGCTCCAACTCTTCACAAGAATACGCGTACAAATAATTCTCAATACAACGTATCACTCTTCTACCATACGCCGTATCCAGCTGGATAGACATTCAAAGATACAGAGATATTTATATTTGGGGAATAAATATTTTATTGATTATAAACTTAGCGCGCACTCTAAGGAAAAATACTCCAATATGTCATATGGACTAGCTCAATACGGCATATCCAATCTTTTTCAGAGACTATAAATAGAAGACTCAAAAACGAGTTTTCAGTGTGCAAAATCATATTCTACATAACATACACATAAAGACGATTTTCTAAAGAAAAAAAGAGCAACCAAAACTCAAGCATCAATCACGATTCCATAGAAGACACCGTGTAATTCCTATACTCTTGTAATCATTTAATTTTTGGTATCGTTTGGTTAAACATTTCGTTTACCTTGGTTATTTGATCAAGCTTGTATAATTACAATGGTTTTGGGCTAATACCCTAGGGTATTAGCCATCTTAATGAAGATCTAATGTTTGGTTTGTTTTAAAATCGATTTCTTAATTTATCGTTGAAAGTTTAATTATGTTTATCACATGATACTTGTCTACGTGTTTGAATATGCGACCTATCATTCAACTGGGTCTAGTTACGCCTAACAAGTGAACTAGATACTGGGATAGCTCTCCATATCGTGTTTTATATTACTGGACCAATAGGATCACAAATAATGTTCTGTCTTTGTCTTTAAATTATGAGCTTAGTTGGACCAGCAGGTGACCCGTAATGTTTCAACAAGTATGTTCTTAATTAATTGATAAAGATTTGAACAGTGAACTACCAGTATATAAAATACCGTCAAACAGTAAGTGGGTAAAGTCCTGATGGGCTAGGGTTTATCAAGATCACCATTGCTTTAATCCCTAGATAGATTATAATTAAACTAAAAGGATGCTTTATGCGGATACGTTAATTGTGACAGGATTCAACGTGTCTAGGTCTTAGGATGATGTCCCGCCTAAGTCTTAAGAATGATATGCCGCTTCGAGATAAGAAATCATTGCACTAAATAAACAAACCAGCGTTTAATCGGATTTAATATGGCTAATACGGTTTTCTATCATTTGGCTTGTACCGCTCTTTTATCTTCTGATTGTTTTCTTGCATGTTTATTGTGTTTAGAATTGATTATTGTCACCATAAAACCTGTGCCAGTCTCTCAGGCTGAAAACCCCCCATTATCATTAGAAACGTATATAGCATAGGTTTAACAAGTAATTAGAATTAACTTAATTAGAGTAATTAAAATACTGATAGAATATAAGGTTAACGACCTCGCTCTTAGTGTTCGACACCCTACTTACCACGAAACTCCACCCGATCGGGTACACGGCCCGTTAAAGTGTTGTTTTAGGATAAGTCGGCTAAATATAAATTTAAAACTTGGTAATCAATAAATTGACCCTACACGACAACACATCAAGTTTTTGGCGCCGTTGCCGGAGAGTGAAAAATTTAACCTTTAATTTTATTAGTATTTCTAACCATTAGTTTAAAATAATTTAATTAGTGTAATTCTGTTTGTATTTAATTTAATTGTGTGATTTAATTGTGTGTTTAAATTCAAGCATTATTTAATTGTTTTCATAAGTACTCTGCCTTGTAGTCCGTTTCTTTGTTTCTGATTTCCAGCATAGGTTTATCATGGATGATCCAAACATCACTATGGTAGAATATATCAGACTCGAAGAAGAAAAGGCTCGAAGACATGGTCGAACATTTAATTGACAAATTGCCACATACGGCAAGATGGAATATTGTGAAGATGAGGACGATAGCTTCACGAATCTCGAAACTGAATACCCAGCTATAGTCTTTGACGATACATCCGATGCAGCACTCTCATGTGAACCTAGGACAAGTCCTCTTGACAATAACGAAATTGACTTTAAAATATCATTTGATGAACCCGATGATGAGGATTACATGGTAATTTTTGACGAAAACTCATTTTTTTGTAAAATAATTTATGTCGATAATTTAAAAACGGATTCGGAAAATGAGAATGATAAAGTCAATATACCATCATCTCCCTCACCAGAACCTGCGATTGGTTACATTAACGATTTAGACTTATTTAAAGATTTTGAGAATGAATTCCCTGCCATCGCTTATAATGATCTAAAGTCTAAATCAGACCCACTAACTGAACCTTCTGTAAGTTCTCAACATATCGATAAATTTGAAACATCATTGTTCGAGTATGATGAAAAGGAACAAAACGTTTTATACCTTAATGATTCATTTCCTCTAAACGTAATTTTTCCCAATAATCTAAAAACGATCAAGGACAATGATGATAATATCAATATAACACAGCCTTCTAGAAATAACGACATAAACATTGATACTAAAAGATCAAATGAACTTTTGAGAACAAATCACGATAAAACCAATAAAGTTTTCAACGAGAAATTTTTTATCATAACATTGAATGCTATCGTGAGTTGGAATCATCTTAACAACTGGATGCCATTAAATCTTATTAAAAATTTATATGTGTCATTTGGCATCCCGTTCGACCCCAAATGGTATTATAAGGATGGTGCTCACACAAGAATATTATGGAGGCCAAGGTAAGTTTTTTTACTCTATTAAAATCTTTGAAAAAATTGGTCCCCACAAATGAATACGACGTATCATGGCAACACCTAAACTTACTTTGACTAAGTCAAACAATAATGTCCAATAAGCCGTATTGGACACTTCCTTATACGGCGTATTCAGCGTGGGTATAAAACCCAGCTAATACGCCGGATACCTTTTCACACACACTTTTCACTCACATTCAAAAAACAAAATTACCGCGCCTCATTCATCTCGAATCTCAATCCATAGTTTTCTTTATCTCTCAAATCCTACTCAAAAGATATGGCACCTTTACCACACCGTGACCTGAGACATCCATGGCTCAGATACCAGGTTGAGGGATATGACAAGGGTATTGTACACAGCTACAAGTAGAGGCTCAAAACGATATGGGGTAGGTCGGTTAACTGGTGCATGTTTTAGATTTTGCTGGATTGACTAATGGTATGAGACAGACCTTAGCAGATAGGTTTAGTATGGTATATACTTGGAATGATGGGCAAGCATTGTTTACTAGTCACGCATAGAGGAGGTTGTTTGAGATCAGGGGACCGTTGGTTAGAGAGTTTATTTTGGAGTTTTTGAGTACTCGTAGGATGAGCGATACAGAGATGGGGTTGGATGTTGCTGACATGTTGTGTTTTCAGTTAGGAGGTGCTAGGCGCGGGATGACGTGGAGATAGTTCATTATGGCGTTGGGATAACACACTAAGGAGGAGATAGCAGAGGCCGGGTTTAGAGCCTATTGGCAGGGTAGTGAAAGAGTGATCCCCGACAAGGGGGATCTTAGAGATTATTGGATAGAGATCTCGTCCGACAGGGACTTCTTGGGCCCCGCCCCCTCTTATGTTTTCATTCGAGACCCTGTGAGGAGACTATGCCACAAGATGATAGCCTGCAGTATTTTTGGCAGGGGGTAGGCACCTGAGAAGGTGACTGGTGTTGATCTCTTCTATCTTCGCAGCATGGACCGAGGGACTACTAACGTTCTGTATCTATTAGCACAGTATCTATTTAGGCATGCTGAGAGGAGGAAGAGTGGAGCTAGGCTGTCTGGGCATCACTTCATTGGGCGTCTTGCGGCTCATTTTAGACTGGTTGGTGATCAGGGATTGAGGGGTTTGTCGGTGGTTGCCAGTGAGCTCCCGTTGATCAATTTGCATGAGCTTAGAAGGCTCAACATTTGTTTGAGGGTTGGCGATACACGGGCTTGGGTAGCCCCAGGACCAGAGAGGCAGCAGGCTGCTGCAGCTGGTGCCCCTGGAGCCGCCAAGGATGCTCCTGCAGCTGATAAGGGTGCTCAGGCTGTTCCAGCACTCATGCAGGCACATAAGCCGTCGCCGCCTGCTCCTCAGCACCAGACTATGACATAGAGGATCGAGAGGCTCAAGGAGGAGATACGCGAGTTGAGGCAGAGTCTTATAGGCTTGTGAGGAGTTGTTGAGAGCTCTATTACCGAGCAGACTAGAGTCTCCACCTGGATGATCAGCTGTATGACACAGCTCATGGATGCCAGTGGTCTTACTTATCAGGAATTTGATAGCACCCTTGTCGGTAGCTCACGGATGTCCTACCAAAGGCGTGTCAGACCCAGGACCGGCGACGTCAGCACCTCAACCTACAGAAACCAGATCCATGATCACTCTCTCTCCCACTTTTTGATCTTGTGTACATATTTATTCATATCATGATGTATTTAAAACTTTTCATCTTTTGTTATATATTACGATGTGATGATTTTGGTTTGCTTGTGTGTGATTGAATCAAGTCTGGCAGTAAGTTTAGCAACATAGTTCATTGATTGATTACAAGCTTAAAATTTCAAAAACCTTTGCATGAAACATGTATTGACATGTGAGAAGAAGCTGAAGAAAAGAAAAAGTCGAACTTAACGACTGGCTGAAACAAAAGTGCTTCCCGAGAGACAACTCAGTTATTTTTAAATTGTTTGTCGTATTTTTTGCACGAGTTTGTCTTCCCAGACACTCCATACGGCGTATTGAACCCCTCTAGATACGGCGTATGGATGTGTCTGGACGTTATCCGTCTGTAATTTAATTTCCAGTACTTTGAAATTTTTAATTGTTTTACAAGAACCATACGACGTATCCTTGGGTTTGGGATACTGTGTATTTATCCATGTACAGCGTGTTTAATTGTTTCCTGCATTGTAACCATAGTATAACCAAGATAGGGATTGCACTTTTTTCTTCTAAAGTTTTATGCAGGATCTTGCTATAAGAAAATCAACGATATGGTATACTCCTAAAAAGACGTGTGTTGAACTCGTACGAACATTCTGACGCCTCGTCAACACACTTTTGCTCAAGAACTCAAATTGGAGAATCATATCGAGTATCATATCAGGGGAGTTCCTCGTTCTAATTCTATTTCCCATTTTCTTTAATTTGTTTTATCTATACAACGAGGACGTTGTATAATCTAAGTGGAGGGATGGAGAATTAAAACGCCTACTTGTCTTTTCTTTTACAAATAATATGCTATATGATTAAATTATGCCAAATTTAAAAATTTTTCTAGCATAACTTTTGTAAAAATTACTAGTTACATGACCTCACGCACTATGACCCTTAATACCAAATTGTGAGAATTAAGCCTATTCCATTTCCAAATGTTTACTAAAATTCCACAAAAATCATGAGTGTGTCGGTGATGTAGTGGACTTTATAATTTGGCTTGATATATCACTCGAGACCACAGCGATGAGTACTATGGGCTTGGATGGAGAAACCTTTTTAACTGGTAAATTTCTAGGAATACACTAAAAAGCCTAAATGATGTAAAATTAACTAACTACACTCGTTAGTTAAATCTCGTATAACCCTTTGCTTACTCTCACTATAAGAGTAAGATCCCATAGAAAAACCTGTTGAACCATTCTTGTCTTTTTCACACCAAATGTCTATTTCGTTACACCTTTACACCTTAGCCTACCCCGTAGATTAAGCCTACTTGATCAAAGTTGCAAGTTGCTTTTGTGTAAAGTTTTGTATTTCCTTTGTCAAAGTAAAATTTTCTATCTTCGGTTAGGTTGGGAAATTGCACAATGCAATGGAAAAATATGTAGCTCGTATATTTTGATACTTTCGCGATTATGTATTATGTCCGAAGATGAAGTGTTAGAAGGATTGATTATTCGTTGATATGTGGATAAAAATCAACGATGTATAGTTTTGTATAAAGTGGCCGATATCACCAATTTTGTAAAAGTATGTAACTTTAGGATGTTCGGGAAGTTGACCGTTATGGGAACGCCGACTTAGGTTGTCTTTGTCATCTCTATGATCGAGACATTTGTATATATTTTGAGTCTCTATCATGCAACGGTCAGGAAAAGTTACTAGCAATTACCTTATTTGTTCAAGCTTAATCTATTTGTTTTGTGAATTTTATTTAACAACAATTTGCTTCCCATTCCTAGCAATTAACCTTAGGTTTTACTCGAACGAGGTTGAGATCGAGTCATGCATGTCTATTCCGTCGTTACGGCCATGTATGCATGATTCAGCCACCTTATTGGTTTATCACTTTTGGTGAAAACTAGAAGATCCCTACCCAATATCATTCTTCATCCTAACTCTTGGTTAAACTCAAATGAGGACGTGATCGAATTGTACATGTATATTCTGTTGTTACGACTGTGTATGTATGAATCAGCTGCCTTGTTGGTGTGGTACTGTCGGTGAAAGGTTTTTTAGAATGATTAACCCTTAGCCTTATATAAAAACCAAATTTACCTTTTGACTTGTTTCTCCTTAGCTCTAGTAGTGGAGATGTGTATTCTTGCCAAGCATATGATATGAAACTAATCACGACCGAGCAAATGAACATACCAATTAAATGTTACACCCTAGAATAGTTGAGTGATCTGAGTGTTTTCATTTCCATACTTCGTGAGGTGCTTGGTCTTGTACAGGTGATTAAAACGAAAGAAGTGCTTAAACGGAAAATCCTTGACTTCGGTTGGGATACATTTTCAATTTAATCTAGAGTCTACTTGTGGACAAGTAGGATTCAAGTGAGGGGATATTTGTTGACATTAAATAACGTTATATTTATACCATCATTTATCTCGAATAAGTTACCTACTTTTATATAATTATTGCAAGAATTTGTACTTAATTGCTTAAAAGTGTTATTTGCCGTAATTAAGGAGTGATTTATGAAGACATGCTAAAAGGCGCATATTTTGGAGCTAAAACGATGATATTTGGAGATTGCTTATTTCTGACCAATACGCCGTATCCAGAAAAGAGATACGGCGTATCAGCACCAACTCTTCACAAGAAAACGCATACAAATAATCCCCAATATGGCGTATCACTCTTCTACCATATGTCATATCCAGCTAGATAAACATTCAAAGATACGGAGATATTTATATTTTGGGAATGAATATTTTATTGATTATAAACTTAGCACGCACTCCAAGGAAAATACCCCAATACGCCGTATTGGCCTAGCTCAATACGGCGTATCCAGTCTTTTTCAGAGACTATAAATAGAAGACTCAAAAATGAGTTTTTAGTGTGCAAAATCATATTCTACATACCGTACACATAAAAGACGATTTTCTAAAGGAAAGAATAGCAATCAAAGGTCAAGCATCAATCACGATTCCATAAAAGACACAGTGTACTTCCTATACTCTTGTAATCATTTAATTTTTGGTATCGTTCGGTAAAACGTTTAGTTTACCTTGGTTATTTGATCACGCTTGTATAATTACAATGGTTATGGGCTAATACCCTAGGGTATTAGCCATCTTAATGAAGATCTAATGTTTGGTTTGTTTTAAAATCGATTTCTTAATTTATCGTTGAAAGTTTAATTATGTTTTTCACATGATACTTGTCTATGTGTTTGAATATGCAACCTATCATTCAACTGGGTCTAGTTACGCCTAACAAGTGAACTAGATACTGGGATAGCTCTCCATATCGTGTTTTATATTACTGGACCAATAGGATCACAAATTATGTTCAGTCTTTGTCTTTAAATTATGAGCTTAGTTGGTCCTGCAGGTGACCCGTAATGTTTCAACAAGTTTGTTCTTAATTAATTGATAAAGATTTGAACAGTGAACTACCTGTATATAAAATACCGTCAAACAGTAAGTGGGTAAAGTCCCGATAGGCTAGGGTTTATCAAGATCTCTATTGCTTTAATCCCTGATAGATTATAATTAAAGTAAAAGGATGCTTTATGCGGATACGTTTATTGTGACAGGATTCAACGTGTCTAGGTCTTAGGATGGTGTCCCGCCTAAGTCTTAAGAATAATATACCGCTTTGAGATAAGAAATCATTGCACTAAATAAACAAACCAGCGTTTAATCGGATTTAATATGGCTAATAAGGTTTTCTATCATTTGGCTTGTACCGCTCTTTTATATTCTGATTGTTTTCTTGCATGTTTATTGTGTTTAGAATTGATTATTGTCACCATAAAACCTGTGTCAGTCTCTCAGGCTGAAAACCCCCCATTACCATTAGTAACGTATATAGCATAGGTTTAACAAGTAATTAGAATTAACTTAATTAGAGTGATTAAAATACGGATAGAATATAAGGTTAACTACCTCACTCTTAGTGTTCGACACCCTACTTACCACGAAACTCCACCCGATCGGGTACATTACCCGTAAAGTGTTTTTTTAAGATAAGTCGGCTAAATATAAATTTAAAATTTGGTAATCAATAAATTGACCCTACACGACAACACATCAGCAGGGTACAACTTCTTTGCATAAAACAACACCACACTAGTTAGTTTGTTTGTATCGACAATATGGCAGTGTCAAAATCTTAGCTAGTGTATATAGAACTCCATCTATTAATAAGGAATCATGCATAACTATCAAATATAATATTTAAACAAAAGCGACATCTCAAAGGCAACAAGTTATCAAAGATAATATACGGTGATTCTTACTAAATAAAGATGCTTCACACTTGGAAAGTAAATTATTATTTCAAATCACGCCAGAAATAAAGTAAGATGTCTATGAGGTAAACAACTCATAACTCCTATTGAATTTGACAACATTGCAAGTTTGTCCTATATTCATAAAATGCATTACTCTCACTAGATCTAACAACAGTGTAAGTGTTCCTTCACTAGTGAAAAGTAAGTAGCAATTTATCATCTTTCCAATTCTTGAGTGTCTACTCATTATTGCTAATGTGCTTAGATATTCAAGAAAGTGTGTTCAAGTTCTAGTGATAGTAGGATTTTTAATTCTTTAAACTATATATATATAATATAATATAATAAAATATATATAATCTAAAAACAAAAATCAAAATCAATGATGTAGCCAGGAGCAGTATAAACTATTCCCGGGTCGTTAATTCCCCAATGAGGCTGTGCTGGAAAATCGATACAGTCGAAGATTTGAGTTTGAAGGAGAGGATTGAATTGAGAGTGTGAAAAAGTCAAATTAAACAATAACAAACAAAAACGTTTAAGAAAATCCTAAAAATCACGAAATTAAGCTGAAAAACGGGAGCATGAATCCCGAACAAAGGGGGAAAACCTAAAAACTTCAAAATTAACCCTACGGAGAAATTTTCACTTCTAAACTACTCTAGGGATCAAATAACGAAGAATGAAAAAGACTAGACCGGGATAGGAGTTCGTTTTTTGACCCAAAAATTCGGAGGGTGTCAAAACATATAACAGCACCCGAACACGTTCTTTAAAAAGCAAAAAGTTGTAAAAATGACCCTACGAAAAATTTTATATTTTTCCTACAAACTATATGACAAGATAAAATTTTCTAAAAAAGAAAAATATTTTTTTGATAATTTTTGTATTTTTTATGAATTTTTAAAACTTTTAACTAAATTAAATTATAAAAAATATTAAATGAATTCGAAAAATTCTGAAAATTTTACTAAAAATACTTTATACTATAACAATTCTACGAAAAATAAGAAACAAAAAGATTGCTTATAAATAAGCCCTCAAATAAGCTGTAACAGCTTAATGGCTTATAAAGCCAAAATGTCTATAAGTATCAATGCCCTTGGGACTATAACGAAAAAGTCCCAAGGGCGCAGCGGTATGTATGCTAAAAGAAAGGTGTACGAGGGTAGAGACCCGGGTTCGAGTCTTGCTCACCCGGGTCACCCCTTGTCTCCTTTCTTTTTTTTTGGAAAAACTTTGTAAAGCAAAGTTGTTAAGCTCGTGGGGCTTAACAACTTTCTCAACTACAAGTTTTTCTGAAAAGCTCTAAATAAGCTGAAAAAAACAGCTTAAAATGACAGAATGCTTAAAACTAGCTTAAGGCTAAATTTGGCTAAGTCATTTGGCTTATGGTGGACAAATAAGCTAAACTAGGACAACTAATCTAAAAAGGGACTTAATCCTAACCTAGATAAGCTCTACAAAGCTAAATGCTAAAACTAAATAAGCTAAGAACAGCTTATAATGACAGAAAGCTAAAACTATCTTAAAGGCAAAAAGCTTAACTTGGCACTCAAATAAGCTGAGAAAATGAGAAGTAAGCAAACACAACCTAACACATTACCAAAATAAGCTACTAGGAATCAAATGAGCTTATTAAATAAGCTCAATAAGCCAAGAAATGAAATAAGCAATCCCTACACTAACACTAAGCTAAAACAGTGAAGAGGCTAAATTGAGCTTAAAAATAAGCCATCAAATAAGCTTTTCAAGGGCTGAAATTGAAGGGTCTTAATAAAGAGCTTATGGGCTCTCCAAATAAGCCAAAAGTTAGGGCTTATGCACACTAAAAAGCTAAGAAAAGAGGGCTTAAAATCTCCCCTTTGCACCAGGGGAGATTAATGCTTAACACAAGGGGCTTATTTGACAGCTTTTTAAAAGCTGTCAAATAAGCTCAAAACTAAAAATTAAGCTTAAACAGCTTAAGTACTCCTAGACATGGACTTGTGCACCAATTTTTGACTTCTAAAACACTTGTAAACCTGCTGAATTTGTAAAGTGAAAAAGGGCTTTTTAAAACTCAAACTTACAACTTGGGTGGTTTTGACTCAAAAAGTCAAATGACCAAAGGGTGTTGACAGCTTGTTTAAGATACACAAAACACACACTTTTTGGACCTCAACTCAAGATCCCAAGTGCTTATCTAAATAAGCACTTGTAGCCTCTTTAAAAACACCACAGTTTAGAAAGTGATTTATAAAAACTTTGAAAAACAATTTTCAAACTTAAAAACTTTTTAAAACAGCTTTGAACAAGCTTAACACTTAAGCTAAAACTACTTTAATGACCTCAACCCATACACAAAGCCATTTTGACCCGTTTTTCATGTTGACCCAAACACTCCTTTAATATCTTTGAAAAGTGATTTTAAACTTATAAAGACTAAGTTAACCTGAGATTTTTGAAAGATTACTACTACTTAAACTATATTAAACAATAAAAAGGTAAAAACAGAACTAATAAGCATAAAAAAATGGGAAATAAGCTATGACAGAAATAGGCACTTTTAGACAGTTTTCAAAGTAAATTGCATACAATGAAATGAAAAGCATGAAAAGGCATATTAGACATTGATAAACATGAATAAGCACACAAAAACAGAAATAAGCTAAAAATAAGCTAAATAAGCTTATTGCTACAGTAATAAGCCAAAGTTAAAAGAAAATGTACCTTTGATCCTTTTCTCAAAAAGGATTTTGAAAACCTAATTAAGCTCTAAATTCATACCCCAAGCTTATAAATAAGCTAAGACTAAGCAAAAACCCAATAAGCCATCCAACTTTGCTTATTCATCCAATGCTTTAATCAAACAGTACCTTGCTTTTCTTTTTGTGAATTTTTCTTAAAAGTTTTCTAAAAACAGGTTATAAAGATGGCTTAAATGAAAGCTTAAAGGATTTTAAGAACACTTGAAGCTTTAGAACACAAATAAGAAAAACTTACTGAATTTTCATTGAACAAAAGTGAATTACAAGTACATCAAAAACTTTTAACTTAAAAATTCTAAAAACTACTTTCAAACTACACTTGAACTAAAAAAAACTCTCCTTCAGCCACAATGGCTTTACATTGCTTATATAGCAAAAAATTCGAGCTAGGGTTATGTCTTCTTGGAAATTTTGTCTTTTCCAGTTGTGCTTTCTTGTAGACACATATGGGCTTGTGTTTGTTGTGAGAGTGTGTAGACTAAGCAATCCTGGCCCTCCATTTTTCTTGCTCTCCAAGTCAAGTTTTATGGACCTTTGATCATTTTTGGTGTGGGTTTGGATTGCCAACATGGCAATCCCATGTGGGGGTGTGGGGTTGTAGATGGTGAGGTTTTTGGAGTGTTATGGGAAGTCAAACAATGGCAGGGGTGGGGTATGAGTTTAGGCGGGAAACGTTTGACAGGGATATACAGTGTTTTAAAATTGGGGGAAAGGTTTGTGTAAATGGCAACAATGGCCCTCCATGGTTATATGGGTGTTTGCACCCTTAGTCCTTGTGTGATTGAAAGTTTTGGGGACTTGGCAAATTAAGTCCCCAAGGGTTATAACACCCTTTGCATCACACGTCCTTGGTGGTTATAAGTTAGCCGAATTGGCAGCTTTGGCCCTTGGAGTATAATTTTCCCATATCGGCAGTTTAAGCCCTTCTCTTCATTTCCTTCTTTTTTTCTCTCTTTAAATAAGTTTAGGGACTTAACAAGTTTAGTCCTTAAACTTATTTTTTCTTAACTTTTGGCTTCGGGATTGACTTGGGTTGACTTTCTGTTGACTTTTTCAGGTTTGGGCTTGGACTTTGACTTTGTCTTTTCCTGCTTTTCCATTCCGAGTCCGGTTTTGTCGTTTTGGCTTCGTTTTTCGTCCTTTTCTTAGTTATTCGTTCCTGCACAATACAATTAGCAAAACAAGCGTATATTTGGCATTTTAAGTCCGTTTTTGGTTATTTTAGCTCGTTTTTAAAGGTAAAAGGTATGTGTAATTAAACACATACCATCTAGCCATCTCAGCTATTTAATTAACTTGAAAAATTAGCATGCAATTCCTCTTTTATCCGCTCACTTTACCTCAAGGGTGTGTAGCGTCTCTTACTGGTTTAAGGAGACAACTATAGATACGAGTTCTCTAGTTGTTGCCTTTTCTAGTTTTGCGGTGATATTTTTGTCTTCTAATCAAACCTTATAAATATGAATTGTTTACAACAAGATATTTTAATCTTGGTAGCTATAGACACAAGTTCTTTAGTTATCTACGTTTCTTATTAAGATTCAAATATTTCAAAACCGAAAAAGGATATTGAAACAGTCTTAAAATAATAAGAAGTCCAATTAACTTAACATGTAAGTTTGGTATGAGTTCGATTAGAATTTAGGATAATTCTTTCATTCATATTATAACTTTTTCACAAGTGAAAAGTATAGGAAATAGTCTTATTTCCCAAAGAAAACAGACACAATTTGTCTTCCACAAGTAAGAACAAACCTCTGTTTGCGGTATACGTTGCATTAATACATTAAAAGAACTTGCAAAGTTCATTTTCAGTATTTTCGATAATCCATCCCTTAAAATTTAACTACCCATGTTTATATATGAATAAACAATTAATTTTAACAAGGGTCTAATAATTGCGTAAATTAATTTTAACAAGGGTCTAAATTAATCATACTAAACATTTATCATTTACGTAATTAAAACAATAATTCAACAAAAGTCTTCTCTACTTTTGTAATTAACCAATTAATTCACGTATTGATATCATGCATACCACATAAAACAAGCATGCATAATATATATACTAAGCTTAATAACCATGGGTTACATGCATGTAACTCATGGTTGATAATTTATAAACTATAAATGTTGGGGTCAGTTTCTGAGCCCTTCAGTCTTTCAATAGATTTAAATATAAAATCCCATAAGTATTAATCAAGCTGAAGAAAGTTCAGTTTGAGTCGTTGAAGAAAGTTCAGCTCTAGTTCTTCAGGTACTTAGAAGATCAAGATTATCTTCACTTTAGTTTATGTGGTGGCTCGAAAACTTAAGACAAGTCCTTAGCATGAGCTTCAGTTCAGCTTGGTTGACAATTCCAAGCTGAACAATGTCTATCTCCTTAACAGAAGATTGAAACAAAAGGTTTCACTTCTAGAAGGTTTACAAGGCAGGAAAAAGATTGCTTTATGTCAAAAGGAATACATTAATCTCCTTGAGAATAAATACTTCTAAAGTTGGTATAGAAGTACAAGAACTTTTCCCAAAGGATTGTACTTAGTACCTTAAAGCATGTCTTCATTTAATGGTATCTCAACCACCCATTAGATGCCTGACACGCGTACTAGGTTAACTTGTAAACCCTAATTCCTTTGCCTATAAAAGGAAATGGATATTGAGAGTAAATGCTATCTCTTCTAATTAATGTGAAACACATTGAAGAGTCATTTATCTCTCAAACAAACATAATAGAACTACTGAAGCTGAAGCTTTAATTCTAGTTAAGTTGTTTGTTTTCTTACTCTCATAACTTTGGTTAGAGATTAAGTTCGAAGGAGATAACACCCTAATTTTCATTCAACCACCTTGCTATTCCGCAAGCAAGGTGTGTCATAGATTTTTTATTTGATTCTAATAAGAACCTATATGTTGAATAGTTACTTCTATGTGTTTTAAACTTGTTCTTTATATTGTCTATATATATTTGTTTAAAACTTACTTTGTTGCCATGAAATGTGATTAATTTAATCTAATAAACCTTATATCACATTCAAGGGGACCAACAAGTGGTATCAGAGCAGTTTGATTTATAAAACCTTCTCAAAGTTTTTACATAACTGCTCAAAAGATTTTTAAAATCAAGATCTATAAAAAATGGAACCAGAAGTACCATAGACTCTTGAATATAGGGGTGGCTAGTTAAATGTTGCTCCTATACTAGAGGTGAAAACTTTCACCAATTGAAAAAAGAGATTCATGTGCCACATAATTGGTATTGAACCTCAATTCAAAAACATAATTGAAAATGGTCCTTTTATCCCTATGAAAGAGGCCTGAAGGACAATGGAATGCTGATGAAAGAAAGACTGCTAACTTAGATCAGCGACTTAAAAGTCTCATCATGTCTGTCCTTCCAGATGACCAAATAAATGCTGTCATAAACTGTTTAACAACTAAATCAACCTGGATGACCTGATACTCTATCACGAGGGGCCCTCTGATGTGAAAGATAGTAGGGTCATGGACCTAAAGTTATGGTACAACACCTTTAAATTCAAAGAAGGTGAAACACTAACTCAAACTTTCACCATATACAAAGCTTTGATGAATAAGTTAGTAAATGATGGCATCAAACTTTCAAAACTTGAAATAAATACTAGTTTTATAAATGGGTTACCAAAGAAGTGAAATAAGTACTGGTTTTATAAATGGGTTACTAAAGAAGTGGCTAAGTTTCTGTCAAAGTATCAAAAACATAAATCATGTGAAAGAATCTGAGCTTACTTCTTTATTTGGTAAACACAAATATGAAGAAAACCTTATAGACAATATTTATGAGATTGAGAAGAGCAAATCTCTTGTCTTTGCAACACCTCTGTCAACTGCCTTCATATCTGCCTCTATTGTCCAGGACTTTCAAGATAGTACTGATGATGAAGAGGATACAAGAAGCATCAAGAGTACAAGAAATGACCTTGAAGAAAATACCCAAGCAAAGCTTTGTTAGCCAAATCTCTGATCTCTCTAGATCTTCAAAAAGGGCACTCACAGGTTTAGGCATGCAAAAGCAACTGAGCGCGCGGACTGAATGCCCACAATGTGGCAAGAAAGGTCATTTTACAAGAGGAACCTGTTTGGCAAAAACATCAATCCTTCTTATTCTGAGCGTCCAAGTCTCTCACCAAAACCTCTCCATTCATCTAAGCATAAACCTGAGCCGAGGCACACCAAAGTCTTTAAAGCCAAATACAACAAAGTCAAAGCTAAACTAGCCCTCCTTATCTCTAGTACTTCAGCTCCTAGTTCATCCTTAGGCAAAAACAAAGGTCTCATTGCTGAATCATATGATTGGGATGAAGAAGAAGTGTCATCTGATAAAAATGAAGTGACTGAAGTTAAAGCTCTCATGGCACTTGCTGATGAAGAAAGAATTTACGTTGGCATAGAAAGTGCCAGAAATGGTGAATGGACTAAAATCTCCATAAAAAAGGGGGGTAGGGCAGGGCGGGAACGTCTTCTTGAAATGAAGATAATGATGAAAGAATAATCCTTTCTAGTTTAGTCTGTGTAAATGATCTAAACAAAGTGTTGAAGAACAACAGAAATAATCTCTTGTCCGAAAAACATAAAATCGTTGTTTCAAAAACAAATACAAGTGCGCGGCTGCGAGCGGAACTTTGGTATTAAAACAAGCAAAGCTTGATCTTCTTACCATGCAGCATGTAAACAATGAGATTCTCAAAGAGAATCAAAACTTAAGAAATGAACTAAAAGAGCTAACTTCTATTACAGAAGCATGGCTAAACAGTTCTAATAAAGTTAATCAGTGTATCAGTGAACAAATTCCCACTCAAAAGAAAAAGATCTTGGGAATTGACCAACTCGCTGAAGATACCTCCAGCTTTAGGCCAAAAGACCCAGTGTTTGTATAGTCTTTAGCAGATTACTCAAAGGTGTTTATTACTAGTAGTAATAAACCTAAGTTATCTGAATCTGAAGATTCTACTATGTCAAATCATGATACTGGTAAGGTACCCTCAAATGAGCCACAAAGAAACACAACTGACCACTCAGTTTTTGAATTGACTCTTCAAACGAACATGGTTATGATTCAGCAGATGAATCTTTAGTCTATAGCACCCCACTTTCTCCACTAGAGAAGCTGACTGGTACTGATCCTGTTTCTGGACCAAATAATATCAAATTTATTTTGAAGTCAAAATCTACATTCAAACTGAAACCTTAAAAGGTATCACAATAAATGAACCTTCCTCAGCTCCTGCTAGAGGCAACAAAAGTTCTTCAGCTTTTAAAACTAACTCAGCTTCTGCTGGTAAGTTAAAGAACTTAAAAATAGAACGAGATATCTGAGCCCTTGGCTAATTGTAATGAAAGAACTTAAATGAACTAAAATTACAATTTTAGCAAGAATAAATCATCTACTTACGAAACAAAAACTCTCATCACAGGTTCCTCCCAATGCACTTCAAAACCAATACAAAACTTAATTCAAAATGAATTAGTGTACTGTGTGGACAAAACAATTATCTCTCTAAGAACTGTTATGAAGTCTTGTTTTGCAAAAAGTGCAAAAGAACCAATCACAGAACATGTGATCATGCTGATTTTATGTCTTCCATGGATATAAATTAGTTATCATACCTGTAGTCAAAGTGGAAGCGTCCTTAAGATCGCAACCTTCTAGCCAGAATGCCTGTTTTTTCCCTCCTGCTAATAAACCAGGTTAGGAGGGAGAGATTAATGAACACCAATGCTGATTCAGGGGAAAGATTGTGTATACTATCCCATATGTGGAAGAAATGAGAGTGGAGGGGGAGGGGGAGGGGGGGTGCGAGGTTGATTATATGATTGACTCATGGGTCATAAAAGGATTATTTCTCTAAGAAGAGAAATCAAACCTAGAAACCCTCAACACATCACAAAGAACTGTAAAACATGTGGTAGCAATGTTCATACCACATCTGATCATAATGACATTAAGTGTTTTAGGAAAAGAGAGGCTCTTCAAGTTAAGAAAGTTGAGTCCTTCAAAGCAAATAAGACTGAATCATCGAGTGCTCTAAGATCAAAGACTCCCACTAAAAAGTGGGTTTCTAAACAAAACTAACCATCTTGATCCTATTTTGTGCAGTGTAACATAAAGGAATCTTAATCACGTTTGAACAATTATCGTTCAAATGATATATCAAAGTTTACCTGCATAAATATGGGATGTACCAGGACCTAAAGGAATGTATGTAAATAACTTTACATACTGGTCTAAAGGTTATGGTATAGTTTTTAAAAAAAGGTAGGGAGAGTAAATGTTCCACAGCTTAAACACTGAAATGCTTTTAACAACTAAGAATTCTTTATAAAACTTTATGAAAAAAATCCACTGTTATTAAAGCAGAAATCTCACCTGAACAATATGGTCAAAATGATCAAAACTGATCATCCGTTTCAAACTGATAAAATCATCAAATGGGATAAGTTTGAACAAAAAAAACACCAATGGAAACCAATTCATTGATAACCTCACAAAACTAAAGATGTTTATATCTCTAAACTCTTATCCTCTCTAAATAGAAGATACTTTAGCAAATGATCCAATTCAAATTCCTTTCAATAAAAAAGGAACTTGGCATTGTTATCATTGGGCAATAATGCTTGATTTAATCATCAATTGCATGAGGGCATAAATCATGATAAAATACTACTCCAGATGCAAAACTTGAAGTAATCAGGATCTTTCTTGCCCTTGCCATATACATAAACTTCATAGTTTATCAAATGAATGGAAATAGCACATTCCTCAATATGAAACTAAAAGAAGAAGTATATGTCAAACAACCTTTAAGTTTTGAGATAGAGTGAATTATGTCTGCAAAATTGGATAAAGCTCTTTATGGACTTAAACAGGTTTCAAAAGCATGGTATGAAACTCTCTCAACCTATCTTACTGAACACATCTTTATAAGAGGTATGATAGAAAACATTGTTTATCTACAAAACTCAAACAAATGTGATTTTGGTACAAATTCGTGTTGATAAAATTATCCTTGAGTCCACCAGTACAAAAGTTTGCAAACAGTTTGAGAAACTGATGACTTAAAGATATGAAATAAGCATGATAGGTGTCCTCACCCACTTCCTCAAATTTCATATTAAACAATCTAAAAGAGGTATTTCAATCAACAAAGAAAAAGATGTCAATGATCTGTCGTAAATGTATGACAAAATTAGTTCATCAGTGAATACACCAATTATGCCCCCTAACATGTTAGGACATGATCTCAAAAACAAATATGTAAATGAGTCTCAATATAGAGGTATGATTGGACCACTAATGAATCTAACTACAAGCATGCCTAACATTCAATTCTCAACTGCTCTATGCAAGACATCAAGCAAACATAAGGAATCCCACCTTATTTCTGTTAAGAGTTTCAGGTACCTAAATGATACTCATGGTATTGGTCTTCAGTATCCAAAACATTCAGGCCTTAACCTAAAAGGATAATGAGACTTTGACTGTGCTGGATGCAACATGGACAGTAAAAGCACTTCAAATGCTTGGCAGTTGCTTGAAGGTAAGCTTGTTTGCTAAAGTGCAAATAAGCAGCAATCTGTAGCTATGTTCTCAACTGAAGCTGAAGATATAGTTGCTGCTGGGATGCATGTCAACATACCTATGGATAAAGAGTATAACTCAATGACTAATGATTTCATATATAGAAAAAGTTATCCATAACACTCCAATACTGCACTAAAAAAACTCATTGATGTCAATTCAAGGAATCATACACACAAACGGGTCATGGAATTTCTTTCATTCCCACATCAATATCAACTTGCTGATATCTTCATTAAGCTCTAGATGAGCCAACTTTCAAAGATTGATGTTTGAATTAGGTATGCGGGCATTGATTCAAAACACTGTGGTAAAGTTTCAAAGTCTTTTATTACTAAAACGCAAACACACTTGGATGCTTTAAATGATGAACATGGATGCTTTACTTGTTTCTTTGACGAATGCTAAGTCATACCCATATTTACTCTAGGTCGCGGCTAGACCTCCTTATATCTTCATCATTTGTTGTGGTTATCGCTTATCCTTGCTAAGGTGAGTTCATAGCCCCACATTTTTACTGATTTACAAATGCTTTATACCATGGGGTGAGAAACATTGTTTGCTTTTAAATTGGACACAAGTTCTTTACGCGAGTTTTACATGTTTATGTGTTGCCTAAGTTGCTTACAAACCTACTACTGCCCAAATTATCATGAACTGTTAGTTTCTCGACCGGAGGACCGGTTGAGGGAGCGCGAGTGAGTAAATAGATCTATTGGGACTAATTATCCCTATCCGCTTTGGTTCCACTTAACGAAGAACAAACGGATATATGTCATGTCGATTGTGCATTATGGTGGTCTTTGGTTTGGGACACCGGTTAAGGGCAGGAATACTATGTGACAGGATGTAACATGCCCTGTTGATTATTAGCTTCAGTGTCATGAGCTTAGCGCAACACTAAATACTTTTTATGTGATGCTGTATCTGTTATAGTAGTCGCATACGTTTTGAAATCTTGTGGTCCACTCTTGTATTAACTTAAACCGATGAATTCACCAACATTATGTTGACGTTTTAAACATGTTTTCTCAGGTGCTTAGCTTGGATTGATTCTTGATGCTATGTGGAGTCTATGTGCTATGTGACTTTGCCAATTTCAAGATTTATCTATTATTTACTCGTTGTCATTATCAAAACTTTGTTATGCTTCCGCTACTTCTAACTTAATTATTATGGGCTGTAATACTTGAATTTATTTTATTTTGTGCAACGAGTAAACTTTTTCAAACATCCATGATTAGTGGTCGTTCTTTATTTCTTTGTGATCGGATTGTTATGACGTCACGCCCTCGAACACGTATTCCGTCCAGGCCCCGTTTGAGGGTGTGACATTTAATTTGACCAAAATCCTTAAAAATCAAAATCTAAGAAAATCAAGAAATTGAAAAATCTTTGAATGGAAGGAAAAACATCATATTCGAACACTTTATCACGCGTGCTATTTTGGGCATTAACGACCTTGTTTCTCCACTTCCAAATAGCCCAAACGCCACATTGAAAAACGCCATGGATGATCTTGTTGAGCTTGGGGCAACCCTTGTTAACAAAGGAACCAAGACTAATATCTTTAATGGAAAAATAGGGGAACACAACCGGGGTGGGGAGTTGCCACCAAATCCACATTTCCTCCATATAGGAATTATGTGGGGAAATTTTAAGATGCAATGGCACAAAACTTTCTCATCTATGTCGCAAAAAGGACAGTTAACACATGGTAACGCAAGCCCTCTAAAAGCAAGGTTAGATCTAGTAGGCAACCGGTTGATTGAAGCCCTCTAAACACATAAATTAATTTTACGGGGGATCAAAGAATTCAACATATGGTGAGCCCCAATGTGGTCATCTACAAAAATGATATATTGTAGCTCAACTGAGAGAGTGTTAACCTTAAAGGAACCTGAAGTATCTATATCCCAAATCCAAATGTCAAAACTATTATCCGAAAGAACAAAATCACCAATGATTAATAAGAGAGCGTTTAGCACAGGTCTTGCAGTTTAGCACGGTTGTGCAGTTTGGCGCAAGTCTGAGCAGTTTAGCTCAGAGCTTTAAATATCTCTCGAGCTTGATCCTATGGACTGCCATGACTATCCTAGTCGTGGATACCACGTTATATCTTGTGTCGATTATATTTCGCAATTTATCTTTTGTAGCCTTGTTTGTGTATTCTTTGTTTGTTCGGCGGTGTGTGCAGATGCGATATATCCACAACATCTGGTTCCTTGACGTTATCATCAGCCCCTCGTGCACTAGGGCGACAATGTAACACCCCCATAAAATCACAATGCAGCGGAATACCACTTTGAGGTGCTACTTCATAGTATAAAGTACAAGTTACAGAAAACGACCTCAAAAGAGACGTTAAGAAAATGTCACATTCGATTAAAATTTCAAAGTAAAATTAGGTCCCAATAATTTATATTTTAACAAGATTACAAGATTTCAAACGTGAATCATTTTGTATGTTTAAGGAAAAATAGTTATCGAATGTGTAGAAAACCAAGTCCTTGAAGTATTAATATCCACGTGACTCGAATGCTCCCAATGCTCAGCTAGCAAAATGATAACCTGAGAAAATACATGAAAAAACGTCAACAATAATATTGGTTAATTCATATGTTTAAGTAAAAACAGTATTGAAATAAATCAAGTGATACTTCAGTAAGAAATGTAGCGTTACAATATTTCAAAGTATTATTTCCGAAATCCAAGTAGTGATTTAATAACTCAAGAAATGTCCAGTAGTGGACCACAAGATTTAAGTAATAGCAGACTACGAAACAAATTCAGTAGTCCAAAACATGTATTATTGCACTAAGCTCATGACCCCGAAACCTTAACTATTTTTGCCCTTACAGTATATAGGATGTATGCCAAAACACCATAAATGTCTTCGCCATGTTAAATGAACCATGGCCAACTTGTGACCAGAAATTCAAGGCGGGGATTGTCAATCTCCTACAAGGTAATTAACGGTTCATGATAAAAGGGACTTAATTGGCATTGTGGTAACCTAGGCAATAATATTCAGGTAACAATCTGGATAGCATACAATTTGAAAACAATTGTGTCCAAAAGAAAAGCAAGTAATGTGTTCAAAACTCATGGTTCCATATATAGGTATTTAATGATCTCAAATCATTTAGTAAGCAAATCAAGTTTTGGTAAAAATAATCATGTAACGCTTATGTAGTAGAAATCAATGAGTTTACTTTGTAAAACGAGCATGTATTCCTACCCCAAAAATAGTTTATGAAAACCATTAAAAGAGAAAAGGCGGGGCTATGAACTCACCTAGAAGCGATGAAGCATCGCACAAGAATTTCAACAAGGAAAGAATGGCGACAACATCTCACCCACGGCCTATAATAATGGTGCGCGATTTAGAAGAATATATAAATTATAAGCAAATGATAATTTGCATAAGTATCTGGATATATATCGACATGTATGTAATCTTATACCATAGAATCCATGTGCGCGTCTAAAATCACTTATCATAACATCCTAAATGTTTCGCCTAATATGCATATAGCCTTTTAACCCCTTTCGACCAATTTTTCTAATCATTTGACAACCTTAAAGAAATACTAAATGACCACACCCGTTGATCATCTCTTGTTTCTAAACACTTATATGTATTGACAGGCTACTGTATTTTTCTCAAAAATTTCTAGTATGTCTAACCATTTTTCAAAAATGCTACAACATAAGGTGTCTGAAACAGGGTCTGCTAGAACATTGCTAATGTTGGACACCATCTGATGCCTCTAATCTTTCCAGAAAAATCTGGAAAAATTCCAGTAATTCACACATATCATGAGGATGCTACAGTTTAAATTTCGTCGAAAAATATTAAGTTTTGATCCGCCTGCTCACTACATCTTTACAACTGAAATTCGAACTCAGCAAACCCAGTTTTGACAACCAATCTCGTAAACATGTTTTGACCCACTTTTAGGTACTGAAAATCGTTGAGGCCTAGCTCATTAGAAAGTAGACTCGAAGTAGATAGTCGTAGGGTCCTACAAACCTAAAAAACCTATTGGCATGACCAAGTTACACTTCGCACAAGATGGACCAAAATTCTGCACAAAAACAGTGAGTGCAGAATTATGCCGTTTTAGTTTTCAAACTTCAAAATGCCATATCTTTTTCGTTTTTAAGAGTTAGAATTCGATTCTTATACCGAAACGGAGCTACGGACGGTGCCTAACATAATCCTAAGTCAAAACTCAGTTTACCATATTTTAAAGTTGCTAAATCAGACGCCTAACTTTCTGTCCTAATTGGGTGTCATTCAACCCCTTCAAAACGCCATAATTTCACATCAACAACATCTCCAACATACTCAAACTAACCTATTAATCATACTAATTACCTAAAACTATCTATAGCCTCAAAAACGCAACATGCAATAACATCCATGGATTCTTGACATAAAATCTGATACATGCAATTATATATATAATCAAACCAAATGAAAAAGATGGAATAAGAGACTTACAACACAATGCAATAGAGGAAAAATCAAAACTATCAAACCCTTGTGGGTTTGATGTTTGGCCGAACACAAGGAGGACAAGGAGACCCAAAAACTTTGATTTGCTTCACTCAATCTTGTTAAAACACTAACAATTAAACCCTTTCAACTCCAATTACATTTAATTTGACCAAAATCCTTAAAAATCAAAATCCAAGAAAATCAAGAAATTGAAAAATCTTGATGCATGTGGTTATTTGTTGTTAGGGATGATTAGGTTTTAGTTTGTGATTGATTTGGAATAGATTAGGAGTGATTTGGAGGATAGTTGAAGATGATGATGATGATGTTTGGTTACTGTTCGTCGAACAGAGAGGAGCAAGAGAGGGTCGATCCTTTTCTTTTTTTTAACTGTGTTATGTGTGTGTTTTTATAAAAAAAGGGGGTCAAGGTTTATATAGGTCAAACTTTATATAAGGGAGTGTTTGTTTTAGGATTTTGTAGGAGTAAAAATATGATAAGGGTGTGTTTGGTTTCTAGTTTTGATGGAGCATATTAAAAGAAAAGGGGTGTTTGGTTTACATGTTGTGTTTATAAATTGTATTTTTTTTTATAAAACATTTATACCACAATATTTGTTTTAAAACACTTGGTTAAAATATTAAAAATTATAAAAACACTATTTTGACGCGGTTTCGGCCAAACGCGGATAAAAGTCGAAAAGTATTAAAATGAAAAATAAATAAGCTCTCGAAGCTAAAATATGGAATTATTGATTTCTCAAACGTTAAAATGGATAAATATTCAAGGCACGCTTCGCAACTAGCTAAAACGATGATTTTTATTAAAACGGCTAAAAACAAAATAATAAATTCCTTAAAATTTGAAATGGATTTTAGAGCTCGGTTAAAATATTGACCGTAAAATACGAGATGCTACAACCTGATGCACAAGCAAATTCCAAACAATATCAACACAAGCTACATAATACAAACACAAACGTGTTACACGCGACCAAGTTAAAAGCTCAAGTCCATGTAACACTCATATGATGGATGTCTAAGGGTTTGATTAACCATCATGGGTCACCCCGACACCATGCCCAACCTTAACCTCCTCATTAACACGTTACATTAGTTAACTACAATTTATTCAAAAATGCAGAATTTTAAAGTGTCTTGACTAACTTAAAAACCTTACTTAATGACCTTCATAATTTATACCAAAAAAACCCATATTCATTTATGAGTATATTAACTACCTTGTGATTCTCAAGTATTACTTACATGTGTAACTACTTCAAATAAAAACTGAAATTGTACGATTCGCGAAAGTTTTAAAATTGACGATTTTAATAAAAATCGTCTAAAATGTAAAAGTAAACTCTTCAAGATTTATACAATAATTATGAGACTGGAAATAGTAGCGACTTTAAATACGGGGTTTTACATCCTTCCCTCCTTACGGGAGCGCCGTCCCGGTGCTCAGTTCGCCATATTCGTCTTCGGTTTAATTGTGAAGAGATGAGGATATAGACAAGTCATCGTCGAGGTTTCCAACGGAAACTAAATGAGAAAAAGTCAAAACATCATATATATGCAATGAGCATGAGCTAACGGATTGAATGTCGCGAGAATCCTTAAAAGGAAAGATAAAATACATGACTCGAAGAAGAAGCCATTGGAAACGAGGAATTTAACAAGTTGTCAATTCTTGAAAGCGGTTAATGGTTCATTATGATTAGCTTATCAAGTTTGCCGCGGTCGATACAAATTCAGAAAAATCCATATAACAAATTATGAGTCGAAAGGAGTTCATAGCCCAAAGAATGATTCGTACGCACGCTATGTCGGATACACATAAGCCCACTCATTCACAATTCGTCACTTACATAAAGAGGCGTCCCAATCCATGTAAGTGAAGAATTATGAACTTATGGTTCGGCGGTTTATAATTTCCTTATTCAAATGAAGAAGCGTCCCAATTCATTTCAATAAGACGATTATAAATCATCCTACTTAAGCATGGCCGACACGAAACACAATATCAAAACAATGTTACAATAAGTAAAAAGGAGTGTCTACTTGACGGCATGATTCTTCAAAATCATAAGAAGTAACAAGAAGAGTAATGAGACGTTAGTCCATCATGTTCCAAAGGTATGTGCCAAAAGACGGCACGATCCAAGTTGACAAGATAAAGTAGTACTCCCATCGAATAGAAGAATTCAAAACAATAGATTATGAAGCAATATATGCGATTCAAAAGCATAAGAAGAGTGTTCGGACACGGAGTCGAACAATAAAATAACTAGCGGAATTGACAAAGTACACCGAATGTCAATATTATCAAAAAGGAAATAAAATAAGTCACGTTAATGTTTCGGAGATCACCGCATTGCTCATAAAATATCAAAGAAAAAGAACTTATTAAGACTTACCATAGTACTATACACATATGTAGGTAATTATCATTACATAAACATTTCTGCCCTTTGAAATCCGACTTAATGGACCTATATTTCAAAATCCGTAATAGGTATAAACGAACGGTTTTCGCCTTAGACAAGATGTTAGACTCTAGTTTACTGAGATTACAAGATAAATACTCAATGTGTTAAGATCCTAAATGAAGTTATAATTTTACCATCATGTGCCAAATCTGATTATTTAAAACGTTTTCTTGTTCTATCGTTTTTAGCATAATTCCTATTTTATAACTCCGTTTGACCCAAAACGAAAGTCCATGTTTAAGTTTATCTAAATCCTATAGGTTTTAATTGGAAAATAGGGCACTTAGTATGAAAATATTGGTCTCAAACTCATTTTGAAAATCTGGGCACAATTTATGATTAGTTTGGCCGTTCTAGTCGTAACTCATTCATCCGGAATAGTTACGGATTTATCCAAAGAACCACATGGTCCTCATATGTTTTACCCTTCACCCATGTAGAAACCCAGTAGCCTCCAAGTCAAATAAAAATGTTATAAGCCTAACAATCTGCATTACAAATTATGGGTACACACTAAGTTTGTTTCCACGGTTTTGATCGTATCTCGACCATCCGGAAGAGTTGGCATTCCATCCAACTCGCCACTAGGACCTAACATATTAGCCTATTTATTAATGCAAAGATATAATAGAATTTATGCCAAAATTTTCCCATTGAAATACCAACTTTACTCGAAAGTTCCAAAAATAGCCGAAAGTAACTATAAATAGTCAACACTTATATGAATTACTATTATATATATAGATGGCGATGATCTCGAAGATAAGCGTAAGAATTTAAGAGGAGAGTAGCTCATATATGTACGAGTATCCATATATAATACTAGTATTGACGTTCGAGGGAGAAAATAAGAAAACAAATCAGAATGGTCAGCGTATATATAACCGACTGATATAAAGAAAATAATATGACGTCATAAGATAGATGTATGAGAGCAAAATAATAACCAAACATTATATATTCCTTATTAATATAATAGCAATAAGGATGCAAAAGGGAGCATATAAGTTACCTGGGAGCAAGCGCACGGATATCGGACAATGGTGAATGACTCTTAAAATTGTTCAAAAACACAGTTATAGTCTAGGGTTTTGAAAATGACCTAGTTCGCTATAACGAGTGCTCTGATACCAATCTGTAACACCTCCAAAATTTCAACAACGCAGCGGAATACCACTTGGGGTGCTACTTGATAGTTCATACACACAAGTTACAGAAAACGACCTCAAAAGAGACGTTTAATAAAATGTCACATTCGATTTAAATAAATCAGAGTAATTTTAGGTCCCAATAGTTTTAATAAGAATTACAAATGTTCAAACATGACTCATTTGTATAATTAAAGAAAACAATTATCGAATGTGAAGAAAACTAAGTCCTTAAAGTTTTAATATCCACGCGACTTGAAATGCACCAATGCTTAGCTAGCGAGATAATAACCAGAGAAAATACATGCAAAAATGTCAACAATAATGTTGGTGAATTCATAGGTTTAAATAAAATCAGTATTGAAATAAATCAAGTGATATATCAGTAAGAAAGGCAGTGTTACAATATTTCAAAGTATTATTTCCGAAATCCAAGTAGTGATTTAACAACTCAAGAAATGTTCAGTAGTGGACCACAAGATTTAAGTAATAGTAGACTATGAAACAAATTCAGTAGTCCAAAACATGTATTATTGCACTTAGCTCATGACCCCGAAACCTTAACTGTTTTTGCCTTTACAGTATATAGGATGTATGCCAAAACACCCTAAATGTCCTCACCATGTTAAATGCACCATGACCAACTTGTGACCAGAAATTTAAGGTGGGGATTGTCCATCCCGATAGATCTACCCACAACATTCGCGCTTACCCCTACAAGGTAATTAACGGTTCATGATAAAAGGGACTTAATTGGCATTGTGGTAACCTAGTCAATAATATTCAGGAAACAATCTGGATAACATACAATTTGAAAACACTTGTGTCCAAAAGTAAAGCAAGTAATGTGTTCAAAACTCATGGTTCCATATATAGGTATTCAATGATCTCAAATCATGTAGTAAGAAAATCAAGCTTTGGTAAAAATAGTCATGTAACGCTTATGTAGTAGAAATCAATGAGTTTACTTTTTAAAACGAGCATGTATTCTCACCCCGAAAACAGTTTATGAAAACCATTAAAAGAGAAAAGGTGGAGCTATGAACTCACCTAGAAGTGATGAAACATCGTACAAGAATTTCAACAAAGAAAGAATGGCGACAACATCTCACCCGCGACCTATAATAATGGTGCGCGATTTAGAAGAATATATAAATTATAAGCAAATGATAATTTGCATAAGTATCTGGATATATATATATATCGACATGTATGTAATCTTATACCATAGAATCCATGTGCACGTCTAAAATCACTTATCACAACATCCTAAATGTTTCGCCTTATATTCATATAGCCTTTTAACCCCTTTTAACCAATTTTCCTAGTCACTTGACAACCTTAAAGAAATACTAAATGACCACACCCGTTGATCATCTCCTGTTTATAAACACTTATATGTATTGACAGGCTACTGTATTTTTCCCAAAAATTCCTAGTATGTCTAACCATTTTTCAAAAATGCTACAACATAAGGTGTCTGAAACAGGGTCTGCTACAACATTGCTAATGTTTGACACCATCTGATGCCTCTAATCTTTCTAGAAAAACCTGGAAAAATTCCAGTAATTCACACATATCATGAGGATGCTACAGTTTAAATTTTGTCGAAAAATATTATGTTGATCCGCCTGCTCACTACATCTTTACAACTAAAATTCGAACTCAGCAAACCCAGTTTTGACAACCAATCTCGTAAACATGTTTTGACCCACATTTAGGTACTGAAAATCATTGAGGCCTAGCTCGTTGGAAAGTAGACTCGAAGTAGATAGTTTTAGGATCCTGTAAACTTAGAAAACCTATTAGCATGACCAAGTTACACTTCGCGCAAGATGGACCAAAATTCTGCCCAAAAACAGTGAGTGCAGAATTTTGCCGTTTTAGTTTTCAAACTTCAAAATGCCATATCTTTTTCGTTTTTAAGAGTCAGAATTCAATTCTTATACCAAAACGGAGCTACAGACGGTTCCTAACACAATCCTATGTCAAAACTCAGTTTACCATATTTTAAAGTTGCTGAATCAGACGCCTAACTTTCTGCCCTAATTGGGTGTCTTTCAACCCCTTCAAAACGCCATAATTTCACATCAACAACATCTTCATCATACTCAAACCAACCTATTAATCATACTAATTACCTTAAACTATCTATAGCCTCAAAAATGCAACATTCAATAACATCCATGGATTCTTAACATAAAATCCGATACATACAATTATATATATAATCAAACCAAATGAAAAAGATGGAATAAGAGACTTACAACACAATGCAATAGAGGAAAAATCAAAACTATCAAGCCCTTGTGGGTTTGATGTTTGGCCGAACACAAGGAGGACAAGGAGACCCAAAAACTTTGATTTGCTTCACTCAATCCTGTTAAAACACTTACAATTAAACCCTTTCAACACTAATTACATTTAATTTGACCAAAATCCTTAAAAATCAAAATCCAAGAAAATCAAGAAATTGAAAAATCTTGATGCATGTGGTTATTTGTTGTTAGGGATGATTAGGTTTAAGTTTGTGATTGATTTGGAATAGATTAGGAGTGATTTGGAGGATAATTGAAGATGATGATGATGATGATGTTTGGTTACTATTCGTCGAATAGAGAGGAGCAAGAGAGGGTCGTCGGTCTTTTTTTTTAACTGTGTTATGTGTGTGTTTTTATAAAAAAAAAGGGTCAATGTTTATATAGGTCAAACTTTATATAAGGGAGTGTTTGTTTTAGAATTTTGTAGGAGTAAAAATATGATAAGGTGTGTTTGGTTTCTAGTTTTGATGAAGCATATTAAAAAGAAAAGGGGTGTTTGGTTTACATGTTGTGTTTATAAATTGTATTTTTTATTTTTATTTTTATAAAACATTTATACCACAATATTTGTTTTAAAACACTTGATTAAAATATTAAAAATTATAAAAACACTATTTTGACACGGTTTCGGCCAAACGCGGATAAAAGTCGAAAAGTATTAAAATAAAAAATAAATAAGCTCTCGAAGCTAAATATATAATTATTGATTTCTCAAACGTTAAAATGGATAAATATTCAATGCACGCTTCGCAACTAGCTAAAACGACGATTTTTGTTAAAACGGCTAAAAACAAAATAATAAATTCCTTAAAAATCTGAAATGGAATTTAGAGCTCGGTTAAAATATTGACCGTAAAATACGAGATGCTACAACCTGCACAAATATGTGGAACAACCAGGACCTAAGGTAGTGTTTGGAGATGATTCTACATGTACAACTGAAGTTTATGGTTCTATCAAATGTAATGGTATAGTTCTCACTAAAGTAGCATTTGTAAATGGTATTAAGTACGATTTTGTTAACATCAGTCAACTCTGTGATGCTAAATATATTGTTTAGTTTGATGAGAAAAGAGGAACAATCTTCAAATCCAACAAAGAAGTTGTAATGATTGCTCCAAGAGTAAGAGATGTATATGTTCTTGACATGACGTCTTCTGCTCAAGAATCCTCTTTCTTTGCCAAAGCTTATGAGAATCTCAACTGGCTTTGGCATAAAAGACTTGCTCATCTAAACTTCAAAACAATCAACATACTGGCAAAACAAAATCTTATTATTGCTCTTCCATCACTTGTCCACTTAAAGGACAAACCATGTTCATAATGTGAAAAAGGAAAGCATCATAGAGCCAGCTTCAAAACAAAATAGACATCTTCTATCAAGAAATGTCTTCATCTTTTTCACATGGATTTATTTGGACCTGTAACTCCTAGGTCCATTAACCATGAAAAGTATACACTTGTCATTGTTGATGAGTACTCAAGGTACACCTGGGTATAATTCGTAAAGAAGAAAAGTTAAGCACCTGAAACTATCATGTCCTTCATCAAAAGAGTTAAAAATCAAAATGACATCAATGTCAAACAACTCAGAACTGATAATGGCACTGAATTCAGGAATAGCATGCTTATCAACTTCTGTGATGAAAAAGGAATTTCTCAAAAAAATTATTCTTCCTACACACCTGAACAAAATGGTGTTGCTAAAAGAAAAAATAGAACCCTTATAGAAGTTGCAAGAACAATGCTTTCAGGATTTGTCTTTTCAAAACAATATTGGATTGAAGTTATAGCCACTGCATGCTATACTCAAAATAGATCCACGATTGTTAAAAGACATCTCAAAACTCCTTATGAAATATTTCATAAGAGAATCCCAAACATCGACTTTCTTCATGTCTTTGGATGTCCTGTGTTCATCCATAACCATAAAGATCATTTAGGAAAATTTGATGAAAAAGTTAATGATGGTTACTTCCTTAGATACTCACTTGTTTCCAAAGCCTTTAAAGTCTTCAACACAAGAAGACAACAAACTGAAGAAACCTATCACATCACATTTGATAAAAGCCTTGATGCTATCAAATTTACAAAACCTTAAGTTGACAACATCAACATTGTTGAATCTGAAAGTTACCTGATGAATATCTTCATCCTTATGAAAGTCCTGAACCAGTTGTTCTTGGAACTGAAGTTTCATCTGACCCAAATGGTCAAGGTGATCAAAATGATCAATCTGCTCAAACTGATGAAATCGTAAATGATGATCAGTCTGAACATTCAAATCACACAAATAATGAACAAATCATTGATAATCTCCCAAGCACTGAAGATATTCAGATCTCTAAATAGTTATCCTCTCCAAATGTAGAGGAGACTTTCGTACAAGATACAATTCCAATTCATAATCCTTCTATATCCATTCCACCCATGACCTCTTTAGGTCCCCAAGATAAATGGTCTCAGGACAAACATATTGAGTTGGTCAATATCATAGGTGATCCAAGAGCTGGAATGCTCACTCGAGCCATGGCTAGAGAACTTAGTGATGCTTCAGATCATGAATGTCTCTTTGTAGATTTTCTCTCTAAAGAAGAACCTAAAAAGGTCTCTGAAGCACTAAAGCATCCTGGATGGGTTGATGTCATGCAAGATGAACTAAACCAATTTAATAGAAACAAAGTCTGGACATTAGTTCCTGCACCTTATGGTAAAACCATAATTAGCTCAAAATGGGTATTCAAGAACAAAATAGATGAAACTAGAATTGTCATAAAAAAATAAGGCAATACTTGTAGCTCAAGGCTACAATCAACAAGAAGACATAGACTATGATGAAACCTTTGCTCTTGTTGCAAGACTTAAAGCAATCAGGATCTTTCTTGCCTTTTCCACTTACATGAACTTCATAGTTTATCAAATGGATGTCAAAAGTGCATTCCTCAATGGTAAACAAAAAGAAGAAGTTTATGTCAAACAACCTCCAGGTTTTGAGAGCAGTGAGTTCCCCAACCATGTGTGTAAATTGGACAAGGCCTTTTATAGACTTAAACAAGCTCCAAGAGCATGGTATGAAACTTTCTCAACCTTTCTCACTAAACACAAATTTGTAAAAGGTAAGATAGACAACACTATGTTTGTTTACAAAACTCAAACTGATGTGGTTTTGGTGCAAATATATGTTGATGACATTATCTTTGGGTCCACCAGCATAATATTATGCAAATAGTTTGCTAAATTGATGACTCAAAGATATAAAATAAGCATGATGGGTGTCCTCACCTATTTCTTTGGATTTTAGATTAAACAATCTGAAAGAGGCATTTTAATCAACCAAGAAAAATATGTCAAGGATCTGCTAAAAAAGTATGACATAAATGGTTCATCAGTGAAAACTCCAATGGTACCCCCTGACAACTTAGGACCTGATCTCAATGGAAAAACTATAAATGAGACTCAGTATAGAGGTATGATTGGATCACTAATGTACCTAACTGCAAGCAGACCTGACATTCAATTCTCAACTTGTCTCTGCGCAAGATATCAAGCAAATCCCAAGGAATCTCACCTTATTGATGTTAAGAGAATTTTTAGGTGCCTAAAAAGTACTCCCAGTCTTGGTCCTTGGTATCCAAAGTGTTCAGGTTTTGACCTAAAAAGCACTTCAGGTTTTGAGATGAAAACATAGTTTAGGTGGTGGTGGTTATCTCAGGGACTATGTGAGGGTTGTTGATGGGACGGACGACGGGGATAAGCTGAAGATCAGAATCGTCTATATCAAGGGCTTGTTCCCATTCATGATTTGGTGGTGAATTCATTTTTTAATAGATGACTGCAATACTGCTTTACTTTGTTAACACTTTACACTAGTCTTAAATAGGGTGTAAGGTAAACTATGTTGACTTTTTTGCCCAAATATTCACTTGTACTGTTCTAAAATTTGAATAGGCTTATCTATGAATTTGGTCCCTGACGTTTATGGTTTTCAACTGCACTAGTACACCTTCTTTATTTAGTCCTTTCCTATTTACCCACCTATATTTTCTACAGCCGTTCAGATAAATAGGGAAAAACCAAAGACCACCTCACATGCCATTTTCATCTACATAGTTACACTTTCACTAGGTTTCTAGAAAATTGTGAAAAAACTAACGATACCATAACATCTTCACATGGCTAACAATGAAACTGAATGTTCACCAAGTGAAGTATGTTTATCAGACTCTAACAATGAGTTTCTGATACCAACTCTATGGTCTGATGAGTCCAAGAATGAAAAAAGGTCAAAATAATAGAGAGAATAATTCGAATGAAAAAGATCATTGTTTAAGATTGACCTTACGTTCGGCATTAATGCTTTTGATTTAGACAAAGGCACGGAGTTAATGAAAGACAATGTTAGCCAAGAACATGTGTGTGAATAAGAGGTACCTTTGAACAACAATATAGGAAAACAAAGTGGTGATCTTGTAGAGATGCCAAGTGAAGCAGTGGAACATGGGATGGATGATCATGTGCCTGATGAGATTGATGGTGCTAAGTATGAACAACTTCCAAACCATGTTGTTAAGAAATGTAACCTTGAATTTATTGTTTGTAAACAGGTTGCAAACCATGGTGGTGATGAACTAGTGGACAAAGGAAGACCACTAAAGAGGAAAAGGGTGTATGCTGAATAGATGGATGATGCATTTACTGAATACGAACGTCAATGATCAGAATGCAAAGAATGGGTCTTTTTTTGCTATCTTCTATTACTAATGTTTTGGATCTTAAATTACCCTTATATGTATTTCTTACAAATTTTTGTTGTATGTATATGTGGTATGTTTCCATTATTTTGTCTCCAAGGTAACAACGTAGATCAAATAGAGTAGTGGTCAAACACCGTTGGAAAAATTACAGGGTCTTTGGTTTAGACAAAACGGGTGAGCAGGTTTCAGTTCAGAGATGAACAATGTAATTTATTCACAAAAAAACTACAATACCAACAAGACATTATAGTAAAATGATTCATTCATTAACAACCAAAAGGGTAAATCATACATTCATCAAAAAACAGAAAGAAATAAATGTTAACAAAAAATACAAAAGCAAAAAAAGACAACCCCCCAAGCCGACCATCTCCTGTTTACAGAGATTCATAAAAGTCAACCTCATTGTGGACCTGAAGGCGCAACTATAAAGCTACCTTCCTCATCTTCATCGCCTTAATCAAATCGTCCTTCTGAAGACCCTTGAGTTCCTCCCTCGTCTTATAGGCCAGCAAATTTTTCTGCAAACGTTCAAGCTCCTGTATAAATGAAATCCTTTTATCTATAATTTCAACAAACTGCCTTGTTAAATTGGATAGTTCAGTTGCTAGCCGAGCTTCCCTTTGCGTGTGCATGTCAAAGTAAACGAGCAATTGATCTCGCAGCTTCGTAGAATTTGCTAAAAC
This sequence comes from Tanacetum coccineum, assembly GCA_026074375.1. Lineage (NCBI taxonomy): Eukaryota > Viridiplantae > Streptophyta > Magnoliopsida > Asterales > Asteraceae > Tanacetum > Tanacetum coccineum. The sequence goes on along the minus strand of BQNB010007186.1, from coordinate 19,819 downwards.
CCTGAGTTCCTCTAAATGAACAAATCCACGGTCAGCAGCCATAGAAAAACTTTGGTATTTGGATAGTGAAAAGGTTTAGTAAGTTAAGGAATGTGTGTGTATGTTTTGGATATGAAGGACCAAATGCGAGATATATTTACATACAAGTGAATACATGGAGATTAATCGACTACACAAACGAATAGTCAAAAATGCTATTATTACATTGGGAAGGTAAATGTAAAAGGAGGCAAAAAAAAATTAATGACCAAGCATGCAAGTAACGTGTAGAACATTTATTGTGTATTTTGACGAGAAATGGAAAACCAATAGATTATTGAGGGACCAACGGTGCAAGTTACAAAACCAATATCAAAACGACTGGGTAACTCAATGGGCAACGGTTATAAAGTCTCCACCTTTTTTATTAGACAAAAACACAAACAAAGGCAAAAGTTAGAAAACCGTTTCAAGAATGTCTTCATCTTCTTTCATCGCTCATACAGAGTGTAAATGTGGGCTTCCATTAATGACGCTCACCTCTTGGACATGTGAAAACCCAGGTAGACGATTTGGTGTTTGCCCTAACAAATATGTAAGTCGTTGCATTTTTCTCGATCTTATTTTATTAGCTAATTATAAATTCTCTTATTTTCTGAAAAAAAGGAATTAAGCACTGTAAAAGATAGAATTAGTGTGATCCGGAGTTAGAGATTAAATGGTACAGATATCAATTATATAGGATGCATTTGCTTCTTAATCTCTCGCAAAGATAAGAACTAAAAAATAAATTAACAAGCTGAGAAGAACTTGCAGTCCTTCAAGTTGAGTTTGCTGATATAGAAGGTCAAATGCAGCAACTCATGGAGAATTGAAGAAACGTCAAAAAAATGCTTTCTTTTGGAAGTCAACTGCGATTGTGTTTGGGGTTGTAGCTTCGTTTATGTTTGTTATGAATTAATTATTTTGGGTTTATTTAGTCTAATCAATTGTATGGTTTATCCATGGTCAATTGTTGTTCTTGGTGTCAAGTGGTTATATAGATTATTTGACTTTTGCTAAATCATAAGTTTATAACAGTGAACCCAAATGACTTTTGTTGACTTTGTTAGTCAAACAAATTAACACATGCATCCACAACAATATGGCTAACAATCAAAACTATTCATTTCATCAATCAACTCAAAACCACATTCATCCACAATACCATAACCCATTACCTATGAAGAACATCTATCCAAAAAAGCAACTACCCTAAACTTCACGTTGTACAGTAAACATAAAACCCAAACACAAACCAGCTGATGATGAGAAATTTCATCAACTTGAGTCACTTTTCTTCAGCCATAGCAAGGATTTCTTCAAGCTCATTACGTGACCTCAACAACCCTGGGACAATATGAACAGACCTTTGACACATTGGGATCAAACCATCGGATGAAGTTGACACAGGTTGGACTCCGAAAATAAAAATAAAAGGATGTGTAAATAAACAAACAAAATAATTTGTGTTAGCCTTAAAATATGTCGGCTAATACAGAATTACATTAGATTAATATAGTCGTGTCGAATCAGGACTAGTAACGTCAAGTTAGTATAGTTAGAAGACACGTAGGACTATATATACCCCCTCCATACTTCTATGGAGGGGTAAGGATTCATTTTGCAACATCTCATAAGGTGTGTGTGTGTGTTTCTCTCCTCCCATCACACACATCTTCCATTTTCTCTCTTATCAATCTAATATGTCATACTTTCTATTTAATCCTCCCCGACCTCCGAATCGTTAGTTTTAGACTTAAATATTTATGGTAACATGTGGCATCAGAGCGTATGAGGAATTTGTGTTTGCGTTGTTGCTTATTAGGGTGTTTCATGGCTTATTTATAAGCATAATCCCACGGATTGATTGGTGTTGGCTTATTTGGTACAAAAAGCTTGAAGCTTTCTTCTTTATATACTTTCTAGCTTATTATTACATGCTCTTCTTAGATTATAACAACACCAAACTGATATTAAAGCTTCCTTGAAGCTTATTTGGTTCGAACTCCTCAAACCAGACAAATAAGCTTATTTCAAGCTTCATTGTTGTTGTTTCCGATCATCAACTTGTACTTTCATAACCCTTGTGCTTATTAGAAGCTTATTCAAGAATCAAACAATGTTTTTGGAACAAAAAAATATGGGTTTTAAGTTGAAGTTTGTGAAATGTGCAAAAATAATGAAGTCTGAGAATTGTGACATGAAGTCTAAGAAATGTGACATGAAGTCTGAGAAATGTGACATGAAGTCTGAGAAATGTACATTATGCGATTTGTGACATACAGGTTTGTGAGTTCTGCGATTTGTTACAAAATAGGGAAACAAAACTTTGCCTAAATTTTGTGCATTTTATGATTTGTGCACTATAGCTTTTGTGCATTCTGTGATTTGTGACGTACAGGGTTTGTGCACTCTGAGAAATGTGTAGTCTGAGAAATGTGCACTCTGAGAAATGTACACTTTGCGGAATGTGTAATTCAGAGGTTTGTGCATACAGGTTGAAATTGGTTACGGTTTATGACAGTTTTATGAAAAGAAACCCTGCCAAAATGTTACAAAAACCCTAAGGCAAATGTTTAACATACACACAAAAGTAAACACAACACTTAATCCTAAAACGATCATTATAAGATTCCCTAAAATGAAAAACGGCTAAGGATTTGGATTACGATGACAAGTGATCACGAAGTTGATTTGGTATCCCTTATTTGAGATTGAAATGGGTTTCACGAAGGCGTCTGCTTATTTCATCATTGAGCCTTCCTTCTACTTTCTATCCCTTTTCTTCAAACCCAATCTATTGATTGATGACTTGCTTGAGCACATAAGGAATATGATTAAGACTTGGATTATCTAGTTATACCTGATGTATGGAGTTACATTGCAGTACTCACGGGTTATAACTATCAATAAACAAAGTTACGTTGTAGTGCTCAGTGTCACACAAAGATGTCGATGTGGATAATTTCAATAGGTGTTGTACTTTTTATACTTTTGATGGCGGGTATAGAGTACTTAATGATTTAATCTTGCACCGTTCTTTAATCAACAACAGTGCAAGCTTAAGTAACAAATTTGGGGGATTTTACTTCACTTTCAAGTTTGGTATATCGGGTTTACTTCACCAAGTGGTCACAACAATAGCCGACAGAATACGAGGTTGGTAAGTTAGCAAGAGAGTTTAAAGGTTGAGATGTAATCAGCAATTCTCACGGGATATTGTTGTGCTATTCCAAGACAATGGTACTTGACAGTCTAAGTAAAATTTTCAAAGTTCTTCAACGACATTCATAACTTTTCAAGCTTTGTGCTTAAGACAAGAACTTCTCGTGTATATGTATGTACACAACAATGATGCTTCCAAGAGTTCGAAACCATCATGGGGGAAAATGTGTACTTTGATGTTACCAGGTCAACTTCCAAGGGGAAGTAGTGTATACTACTTCACTTAGTATGGTTTGTGAAGTATTTTGCATACGTAAGAAGAATTGTTGCTGATTTCTTGCATGCACCCCCGAACAAATATTCACCAAGACCTAATGACAAGTAGCAGTAGTATGTGGTGTGGTTTTTCTTCTATAAAATTCCGTTGTGCACGTTAAAGACAAATAAAAGATTGTTTAAGCTACAACAAAGTTTTAGAACCTGCTCAAGATAGGGATGTTGGTTTGGAGGGAAACTTCGCCAAAAAGGAGTCTATGAAGAAAGCTTTTCAATACATGCTACATGAATTGGGGAAAGTTAATCATACTCATGCATACTACAATGGTTCCAGAACAAGTAAAGACAATGAAGATCCAAGATGGAGTATAAGTTTCAAGACCAGGAGAACTCAAAAGACATCTTCAGCTTTGGAAGACTTTATTTATGTTGTATTTGTACTTGATAGGAACATTGTAAGTAATTCCGTATGTCCACATATTGGGGGAAGATTGTTAGCCTTAAAATATGTCAACTAATACGGAATTACATTAGATTAATATAGTCGTGTCGAATAAGGACTAGTAACGTCAAGTTAGTATAGTTAGAAGACACATAGGACTATATATATCCCCTCTATACTTCCATGGAGGGGTGATGATTCATTTTGTAACATCTCATAAGGGGTGTGTGTGTGTTTCTCTCCTCCCATCACACACATCTTCCCTTTTCTCTCTAATCAATCTAATATGGCATACTTTCTATTTAATCCTTCCCGGCCTTTGGATCGTTAGTTTTAGATTTGAATCTTTATGGTAACAACTTGTTGCGTATTTTTTGATCGGATCATACTTACAAGTGTAGGAGAACCATAGAAACGACGACCAGGATTCTGATTAGTCCATGATGTTCTAATCACGGCTTCAAAACCACACGAACAACAAACCATTTTATAATTTGTGTCTTATACCTTGCAAACCATCATTTATAATACACAGAAACGATTCAGGGACCAACGGTGCAAGTGCTAAACGACAAAAAAACCCAATAGTAAAGCACCCATCGGAACAAATGAAATAACGAAAAAAAATTTAAAGTCAGGGACCAATAGTGAAAAAACAAAAAAAATTAGAAATTACTAAAATGTCCATCATTGAAAAGTCAAACCAACATCAGTTATGTATAACGGGGCTCGAGGGACAAAACGGGTAACAAAAATCGACTTTAAGGATTAACGACATCGACCCCCGTTATTTAAGGACTGAATCCGCAACCTGACATAAGTATAGGGACGAACAGTGTAATTTAATAAAATCGTAACTTTTAGTTCATTTTTATTTCTTTTATACTCGAAAAAATAGAATTTGTGCACCCGTTGACTTAAAGTCTTGGGTTCGCCCTTGCAAGTCGTCTACACAACCCTCATCATGTTATCAACCGAGTTTTTGCATAACTTTGTAGTTTGCACAACAATTTTGTGGAAAAAAAAATTGTTGTGTGTGAGTATATTACGAGGTATATATTTTGTGTTTAAGTGAAAACACGTTTGAGTGATAAAGTTGATAATCTTATTACACTTGTTTGATAATAGAGTATATAGCTAATGTAACACTGAGTTAACAGTGATGATGCTACACCGAGTCCAAGATAAGTTAAACCTTCGAAGGTATATCGAAACTTTTTTTTTTCATTCATAGCAATCAAAAAAAAACTTTTCATTTTGATAAACGAACATGACCACTTGATAAAGAATTTAAAAATTGCTTTCAAGGTTAAGTGTACTTTGAGACTTTTAAGTGTTGGGGCACCAACCTGAAGACCATATTGCCTGTCTTACCCACATCTAGCTGTTCATTTCCACGCTACAGAATTCATCACTAAATTCTTCTAAACAAGTCTAGTGTTTAGTAATTTAACTCTCTTTTAGTGGTCTATAACAGATTGTCATACACTATAGTTTAATCAAACATATTATAAACGAGGATGTAGAACATGTCATGAATATTATGATTGATGTTAGTAAAATAATTACGCAATTTAATTTTATCATTTTTTTGAACCTGTTAAAAACGTTTATTTTACTAACAGCATTCATATTTTACCAAACCAACAAAGTCCCAAGCTTTTAATAATAGAACAATCATTGTCGAAAAAGATAACACCACATAATTTGGTAAAAGCACATAAACGAGCAGGGTTATTATTTATGCACTTATTCATTATGAGTAAAGGTCAAAATAATACGAGGTTGAAAGATACGTGGGGTGTTGTAATGTAAGATCTTAAGCTTTAGTGTGACATTAATAGTTATAACAAACGCATGATAGCATTGCTTTATATATTAACCCATCGTAAGGGTAGTCGACTTGCGGCGATGGAGAGAAAATTAATCTTCTTGTGGCAACGGAGGTTTACTTGCGCTGACTCCGAGTTATCTAAAATGATAGTCGCTCTGAGATTAGTTGGTTCGTCATGTCGAATAAAAACCCGAATAAACAAAAAAGAAAAAAAAACATCATAAGGTCTTAGATTTGATGGAACAGAAAAAAACATCATAAGGTCTTAGATTTGAAGGACTTTCAGCACATCAGCATCAATTTCTTCTTGGCAAGATTGGCATTACAGATTTGCATGCTCCATCTTGAGAGGGAATAAAAGATTTTATATATATTTTTTCTTTATATTTGATTTCTTACCTTTAATAGTATCAATCAATTGTATCAATCATCTTTATATTTTGAGGAGTCATTTATGGGTGATTGTTTCTTATTTATGGGTGATTAATACTCTCTATATTTAGAGGTCATGGCATTACTATTTAATCCGTTGTTTTTTCTGAATGAATCAAGAAAAGAACAAACATTTATCTTTTTCTGTTCCATCAAATCTAAAATGGTACCAGAGCAGGTTTGAAACCTTGCTTTTAATCAATCACAAACAAAAAAGATGGCAGGAGATGATAACAACAAAAATGATGGTGGAAGCGGTGGTATCACATACGAGTCATATAAAGAAAGAATATATATGAAATCTTTTATTCCCCCTCAAGATGGAGCATGCAAATCTGTAATGCCAATCTTGCCAAGAAGAAATTGATGCTGATGTCCTGGAAGTCCTTTTGTTAGCAAGTCTGCTATTTGCATTTTACTGCTAATTTTCATCGGTATGATTTCCTTTGATTCAACTATTTCACGTACAAAGTAAGAGTCCATCTCGACGTGCTTTGTTCTCTCATGGAAGACAGGATTGTTGGCTATGTGTCGAGCTGCTTGGTTATTATAAAATAAGAAGGTGGCCAATGGATTGTGAACATGGTCAGCTCACTGAGACAACCATCGAACCCAAATAATTTCACTAACAGTGGAGGCCATTGCCCTGTACTCGGCTTTAGGTAAAGAACATGAGACCACAGATTGTTTCTTGGTTCTCAAAGAAATAGGAGTCCCGCCTAGCAAGAGAAGATAACCAGTACGTGAACGCCTCGTATAGGGACATCCTAACCAGTCCGAGTCTTAATAAGCGGTTACGACGGTGTCTCCTGCTCAAGAAATGAGGATACCTTGGCCTGGAGTAGCCTTCAAGTACCCAAGAACATGATTCGTTGTCTCCAAATGATTATTTAATGGGTCAGCTACATACTGGCTTAAAATATTGACAGTATATGTAATATCTGGCCGAGTGGCTTGAAGGTAAAAAAGTCGACCGATGAGTCGGCGATACTGACTTGCATCCACTTATGATTCACTTTCTCCTTTGTCTAATTTCAAGCCTTCTTCAATGGGAAAGCACTTGGTTTACACCCCAATTTCCTACTATCTTCCAGAATGTCCAACGTATATTTTCGTTGGCTTAAAACTAGACCATCTCTTGTTTTTGCTACCTCTATTTCAAGGAAATACTTTAATGGACCGAGATCTTTAATGCTGAATTCATCGTCAAGCAGTTTCTTGGTTTCTTGAATTTTGATGAGATTGTTTTCGGTAACGATGACGTCATCCACGTAAATTAGAACGACCACCATTATGATACATGCCTCATAAATGAATAGTGAGTGGTCCGCCTTAGATTGTCTAAAATTTAGACTTTGGAGAAAAGTAGTGAATTTGTGATACCAATTGCGTGAAGCTTGCTTCAACCCGTACAAAGACTTTCTCAGTCGACAAACACGAGTTTCATTATCATTAGAAAAACCTTGAGGGATTTTCATGTAAACTTCCTCGTCTAGGTCTCCATGCAGGAAGGCGTTGCTCACATCAAGTTGTTGAATAATCCAGTCCATTTTAACTGTGATTGCTAATAAAGTGCGAACGGTTACCAGCTTAGCAACCGGTGCAAAAGTGTCATGATAATCCACCTCTTCCATTTGATTGAATCCTTTTGCAACTAGACGAGCCTTGTACTTTTCAACTTCTCCATTTGGCTTGAATTTGATCTTGTAGACCCATTTTGAATTTATAGCTCGTTTTCCTTTCGGTAAATATTCCAAAGTCCAAGTACCATTTTTCTCTAAAGCATTGACCTCTTTTTGCATGGCTTCACGCCATCGAGCATCTTGTGCAGCTTGTTTGAAACACTTGGGTTCTTCATTATTAGTGATAGCCGCTAAGAAGGCTTTGTGATTAGTGGAAAACTTATCATAAGAAACAAAATTCGAGATTGGGTAGCGTACCGTGGAGCTAACCTGATTGGATGTTGATGTCAGGTGTTTGAGCGAAGGAGGATCTTCTACACATACCGTTACACACAACCAAAGTTAAAAAAAAGTATCCACTGTTTACTCACGGGTGCTACTATTGGTACCTCCTGGCCCACAAAAAGTACGGATGTTTCGTCATGACTATATAACGACCCAATTTATCATACACGGTTTGTTTCTTCTACACATACCGTTACACACAACCAAAGTTAAAAAAAAGTATTCACTGTTTACTCACGGGTGCTACTATTGGTACCCCCCGGCCCACAAAAAGTACGGATGTTTCGTCATGACTATATAACGACCCAATTTATCATACACGGTTTGTTTCTTCTACACATACCGTTACACACAACCAAAGTTAAAAAAAAAGTATCCACTGTTTAGTCACGGGTGCTACTATTGGTATCCCCCTGGCCCACAAAAAGTACGGATGTTTCGTATTTTTTGGTCTTTTTGTCCCCTCTTTTACAGTGCAACGCAGTTTTTTATCAGTTTATGTTCCGTAATTTTTGACAGTTTCATACTTTTGACCTGTTAAACTTTATAATTTTCGTTTCGCATTCTGCGTTTCATTGTTTTATAATATAAACAAAATTATAAAAATAAAAAATAATAAAAAAACTAGAAAAACCAGGGGAGGTACAAACGGCTTTTTAGGGGTACAAATAACATCAGCATTTAGTCACACCAGATACCAACCAAGCTGGAGCTGGTTTTATACTGGTGGGTCCCACACGAAGCTTGCAATAATAAGTACTACCCTCCCTACCGCCTTTAAGTCGCACCTTCCTATTTTTATTTTCCTTATCTCTCCCTCTATAACCCTTTGCCCTTTTTATATCATCATAAGTTTTCCTCACAAGTTCACATTACAAAACCAAAACAATCTAACAAGATGAGCAAACAAGACAACGTTAAACTTCAGGTACATACTTTACAACCTTAAACTAACCAAATATGTTTGTTTTTGTTGGATTACTAACTGTGTTTTTATGTTTGGTTTTGTGTAGACTTGTGTTCTTAGAGTTAACATACAGTGTGCTTGTGATGGATGTAAACAGAAGATTAAGAAGCTTTTGAATAAAGTTGATGGTTAGTTTCATCATCCCTTGATTAGTTTTTAATGAGTTAACTTAGAGATCTGGTTACTTATGTTTGAAGTTTAAGATATGTTATAAGTAAATTAATGGGTAATTGAAAGTACATATTCTGTGTATCTTGTTAGTAACAAGGTTTTATATCAACCTAGGTTAAAATATGATTAGTATTTTTTTTCTACCCTATGACCAAAACCAACGAGTTTGTGTGTAAATGGTAGAAACTCCTAAACTAAATGTTGGTGTGTTTAATTTTTGCTCCGATCCGATGTGTGAGATAGTTTGTGATATAAATATTTTATGATAGTTAAATTTGTCGTTTAGAAAAAAGATTATTCTACCTTATGTACTAAATTTTTGTAAAGGTAATAAAAAGATCCAGAGTCGGTGTTGGGTAGCTTCAGTGTGAAGATATATTGTTTACGGGTACTCTATTGGTACCACCGGCCCTCTTTTTACGGTGCAACTCAGTTTTTTATCAGTTTATGTTTCGTAATTTTTGACAGTTTCATACTTTTGACTGTTAAACTTTATATTTTTCGTTCCGTTTTTTCCGTGTCACATTTTTTATAACATATATAAAACTATAAAAATACAAAAATACAAAATAAAAAAAACCGCAAAAAACCCGAGGTACAGACGGTGTTTCAGGGTACATAAGCCATTGTTTACTGACCTTTTTGATTTACTGCTCCTATGAATATTGTTTTCTGTAAAATTTACTGAAACATGGTTTTCATACAAGTTTCGTATATTTTGTCTTCATTATGTGATTTGATATATCCATGACAAAATCTTGGATTTTTGTTTTTATTTTGGAAACAATAAACCTAATTTTTTTTTACCGTAGTTGATAAATTTTGATAAGTAAGACTTTCTTTATCAAAATGATTATGACCATTTTTAGGAATTATATAAATTATTTTTTGCTCAAAGATATTTTGTAAAAAATAAAAAGATATTTTGTAAAAAATAAAAAGATATTTATTTGGGTAGTGATAAAGTGGAAAAATAATAAAAAAAAATGTTAGTTGGTCCATTGAGTAGAGACTAGTCTTGTTGAAGCTGCTGCGACCACCCCTGACATGACCTGTCCTCTTCACCCACATGCTTTGCAAATATTTTATTCTAATAAATTTTTTTTACTACTTTTTTTCAAATTTTAGTAAATTTGTTATACTATTTAAAAACAAGTACACTGTAAAAATAAGATTGCGATGTTTTTTTGGTAAAGATTTTTTTACACTTCACGGACTCCCAATAAGTCTCGACTTTCTTAATGTTTCTAAATTGTTAGTGGGATAATATTTTAATATAACAATAAGGACAAATTAATGGCTGGATGGTTGACTGTCTGCACTGAGGTTGTGTGTCTAGATAAAACTCGTACATACCCTTTTAATGTATAATGTTTTTATTATAAACTATTGGATAATAATATACAAACATAGACTAATTTTTCTTTTCTTTTGTCATCTTTCTTTAAACTTGTTCTATCAAGTCAAAAACTTGATCTGTCGACAACTTTTAGGTGATCATTCAACATTAGAGACGTGTGTTATTTGTTACTAGAACCCAAAAAAATGGGGGCCAAATTATATTTTTATAAAACAAAAAGATTAAAAATAAAAAGTAGACGGTGGAAGGAAAGTGATAGGTAGTGCAAAAGTGGTTTGCGTGTTTGCACCTAAATGTTTTGCTTTTAACCAAAAACAAAACATTATAATGGAATGGAAAGTTTATTAAAGTGCATAGCGTGTTTACACCCTTTAGTTGTTTCTTTTAAGTTTTGACCATTGCTACACTTGTCATTTTTACTTTATTAATCATGTGCCTTAATTCTCAATAAGACAAAAGTAGTAAAACTAGGTTAACTTAAGCTAATGTCACTTTTAGTTAATCCTAAATGTACAATTAGATCTTAGTACTAATTATTTGTAACGTTTTTAATAGGTGTGTATCAAACAAGTATTGATCTTGATCAAGGAAAGGTGACGGTGTATGGAAATGCTGATCCGGCTGTGCTTATAAAGAAGCTTGAAAAGTCCGGGAAACATGCTGAGTTATGGGGACCTCAGAAAGGCGGGAATCTCCTTAATAACCAATTTAAGAATATGGGTTTCGATAATAAGGGTCAAAAGGGCGGTGGAGGTGGTGGGAAAGATAAACAGAAAGATGGTAAAGGTCATCAACAAATGCAACCAATAATGACTAAAGGGTTTAAGGATATTAAGGCACCTAACAAGGACCAGAAATCGGTTAAATTTAGTTTGCCGGCTGGTAAGGGTGGATATGACGATGAAGATTTTGATGATGATAGTTTTGACGACGATGAGTTTGATGATGAATATGATGACGAGGATGATGATAGTCTTGATGGGTATGATAAGAAGCCCAATAAAATGATGGCTGGTCCTGGTATGGGTGGAAATGGACCGCGTGGGCCAATTGTTTTGATGAATAGCAAGAAAGGACCAGGTGGTGCGGGGTTTGAAATGCCGGTACAGTTCAAGGGTAAAGGTGGGAATAATGATGCTAAGAATGGTGGTGGTGGTAAAAAGGGTGATGGTAAAGATGGTAAAAAGGGTAAGGATGGTGGTAAAAGTAAAAGTGGTGGCTTTCTTGGAGGGCTTCTTGGTGGTGGTAAAAAGAAAAGCAAGGCATCAAGTCCTAAAGGTGGAAAGAAGGGTAACGATGGTGGTGATGGGCATAAGAATGGTGACGGTTGGGACAAGAAAAGTGGTGGAAAGCAATTTGACGAGGGGAAATCCAAAGGTGGAAATAAGCAAACCGAGTTTCTTGATTTTAGCAAGCCTCAAAACGGTGGCGGTGGGAAGAATATGGGTCACAATGGAGGCGGTGGAGGTGGAGGCGGAGGCGGTGGTGTTGCTCGAAATATGGGACAGATGGGTGGTGGTAACCCAATGATGCCTCAAATGGGAAACTACCCTATGGGCCAACAAATGGGAGGTTACCCAATGGGCCAAATGCCATCAGCTCAAGGCTTACCGATGGGAGGTCATTATCGACCTCAGGGCATGGAACATGGTAACCCATACAGCCAACAACAGTTCCAACAACAACAATATCAACAGCAGCAGCAGCAACAACAACAACAGTACATGCATGCTATGATGATGAATCAACATCAACAGCGCGCAAGTATGTACCCGCCTCAAATGATGTACGGTCAGCCTTCTGCCTTTGGCCCTCCAACAACACACGGGAATGATGGAATGACTCATATCTTCAACGACGAGAACACTGATAGTTGTAGTATTATGTAGGATTTTCAAGTATTCCGCCCGTTTTAGTTAATTTTATAGATTTAAGTTTAATTTTTAAGTTTAATTTTATTGGGGCAGAAAGGGTCGATCTTTTCGGCTGTAGTAGGGTAGAAGAACAAGGAGCTTGTAGTTTGTGTATTGTTGATAGTATGTGTTTATGTTTGAAAAATCCAAAAAAAAGTTTTGCCTCTAATATCTTATTGCTGGTTTGGCAAAATATCTTCTAGTATCTATAGGACTCAGATACTATTGGTATTTCTGTATAGCCAATGTAGATGAAGATATAAATATGTATGGTTCTATGTATCTTCTAAGGTTTACAAATTACAATATTGAAACTGTCAGAGTAGTTTCATTGAAACTTGAAAGCATCATCTTTGCCCACTCATTTTCCTTTGTAAGCTAGTCAAGCGACTCGCACAACTGCTGAAGTCATTCTCTAGTCTAGTAATCAGCTTGACATTCGAAATATGTAACGACTCAAAGCTCGACTCTCGCATAGTCAAGGTCCAATCGACTCTCGCATAGTCAAGGTCCAACAGCTACGGAGTCGAGCTAAAGGCTAGCATAAATTCGGCTAGCTAAAGCTAAACCTTGTTTAACTCAAGCTCGAAGTGTCTTGTATTCAACTCGTACATATGTATTAGATGATAAATTAGAATGGCCCAAGACCGATTATAGGTTTAAGGTTCTAAAGTTTTCAATATAATGTATCTTGCATTATAAAACATAAACATTAGATCAATAATACATATACGCAATTTCGTTATTTGACATGGTATCGGAACAAGTGTATCTCGAGACCAAGTCGACTGTCATGTTGTTTATATACATCGACGTCTATGCATCGACGTAAATACATAAACGTAGCTATGAATGTTAAGATTACGAGACTGGCCCTGTCGAGCCGCTCAATTGCACAGGGTATTACCGCCTCTAGATATTGTCATATTGCGACATTATATGACGATGATGATGATATTATATGGATTTTGTTAACTGCAACAATCAACTCCTAGGAATGAAGAAAAGGACAAACAAAAGGAGACATTGATGTCTGTACAGAATCGTGTTTAGTGACAGAACACAAATCTCTGTTGATGCAACGGATCTGTTCTTGTTGCTTTTCATAAAATATTACGTCTAACCGCCTCTTACAATTATTCAATTCCATAATTAACCCATGCATCATTAGGGGCCTAACTGTAAAGTATTATATCCTCATTTGCTACTAGCCAAACATTTTGTTTAATACTACACCAGCTAAATCATTTTCTAAATTCTTAATTAAGTTAATAAAAAAGCTTCGAAAAGTTGTGTTTTGTACATGCTAGAATTGAAGCATGAAACATTGATAATCGAGAGGTTAATCGATCGTAAATTAACTTATCGATTGTTCTAGTTACTTGTGTTCCAAAAAGATACTAAAGAAGTCGAGTAAAGTTGAACCCGAGCTTGCAAAAGCTTGAGCTTTGACTTGTTTAAATTTATATAGTTCAAGTTCGTTAAGATTCTTATTCTACTCGTGCTCATATCGTCACATATTTACAAGCAGGGGTTAACTCGAGCTCGGCACGTATAGTCTAGAGTGTAAAATGATAAAAAACCCCGTCGGGAATACTTTATTATTCAATACTATTTATAAATTACAAATGTAACATAAACATAACCATAATGGATCCAAAGCCTACGGATCAAACTTGAGCCAACTAATTTATTTTCTCATCTAATATAGGGGACATAAAGCTCAACTCAAACTCGGCTTGTTAAAATCAACCCACTAGGGAGTTTTCTTGAGCTCGTTTAATGCTAAAAGTATTTTCTTGAGCTCGTTTAATGTTTAAAATTTTGCAAACAACGTAAACAAGCTTTCTTACATTGTTATGTTATGTGACGCTTATTGGGCTTCTGATATGTGTACATGGGCTTTTCCTAAACTATAGTTTACGCCCAAAATCTAGTTGTGTTCTGGTCTCATAGACTGATACTTGGGCATGTCAATAGTCAATACCGTCACTTAGGAAGCGTTTGGTTGGAGACTTTTGGTATCAAAGAATGAGTATATGAATCATTCATTACATACTTTTGGTGTGGAGGTATGGTATTCAAAAGGCCTACCAAAACCCACCAAGTGAGGTTCCTTCATAGAAGGCCAAATAGATAGGTTTCTTTGAATCATTTTTTACTTTTGTATTTAATAATCATTTTTTTTGTAATATGCAATATCTCCAAAATTTGTCATATTGCTTTAACTCTTGAATTTTCTTCATCGAGATGGAGTTGACAGTTCACCTCAATATCTGATTTCGGTCAAAGCGAAGCCTTGTCTCGCCTCACTAGTGCCCATAATGATATTTCTTAATGGTTTCATCTCGACTTAAAACCGATTGTTGGACACAAAATAATTTATTGTTTATCTTCCTTTTAGCTCTTGTCTAGTTATGAAGGAGTCTTAAGGATAATCATGAAGACCTTTTTTATTATGGTTATAGTCACCATTTACAATTATTTTGGCCTAAAAGAAAGTTATGTTATCTTTATTTACACATAAATGTATGCCGCACGATTCTTTTTCGTTTGATTCTTTGCATGGATGAAGAAGCATATTTTATTTGTTTAATTTTATATGGTTGAAAGTTGATGGTATGATTTATAGAATAAACGAGTAACTAGTATTGTGCAAATTTGTCTTGAAACTATGAAGATAAGTGATTCCTAATAGCATACAAAATGTCTTCTTAGTTTAAGATTTTTAACCGACATTTGTGGTTATTAGTAGTAGGTTGTGTTTGACAATAATGATCTGGTGGTTTGCACATGGGTTTATAATTAGGATTTAGATTTCAAAATTGTTTTTTTATGAGGATAAGAATTAATATTATATTTTATCATTATTTTTATATAAAATAATATAATGAGACCCATATTAAAATAGAAAACAATATTATTAAAAACAATTAAAAATTGCATATATTTACACAATTCCAAAAAAGTGATACATGATTTGTCAGTAAAGACATATGGTCTGAAAGGTTTTGATGAATACCACTTCAACGGGTGTAAAGTATTGTTTTAGAACCCATACCTTCACACAAAATAAATACTATTTCTATGATTCGATTACTCTGGTCCAAAAGAGCCTAAGCAAACACACCCTAAGTTCTTTTAGTGTTTTACTGTTTATCGTTTAACTTACAACCTTCAAAATATAGTGTTTGTTTGTCAACGACTTAGCTTTTGAATTTTGTTTAAATGTTCTTTTTTGAAAAGCTAATAATTGAAACGTTTGAATTTAACAACATTTTACACTTTATAATCTGTATAGCTAATGTTAGTTTTGCAAGTATCTCTTGTCGTCAACTGAACTGTTACAACTCAAGATTCAAAGAGTGATAAATAGACGATACGATATGACAAACAAAGTTTAAAAAATATCGGACAAACTCAACGAAACGAGTTAAGATAAGTACATCGCAATAGGCGCACAAAGCCCGATAAAAGAGGAAAACAATTAAAAGGACACTCACGTGGCCGCCAAGCGAAATAAACGCTCGAATTACAAACATTGAAATAATTATCACTATAACCGAGAATGAGAGAGAAAATTGATGGCTCTACAACAATTAAGCCAAAAGTCCAGGCCAAATAAGCATTAAATGGCAATCAGGCATGTATAGACAATGACTTGTCATCATTTAATGAGTCTGGTGCCCAAAGAATATTATGCAAATAATGACAACCGTACATAGACAGCATAAACGAAGCCTTGAAAACGTGCCATCACCTATCAACGACAAAAAACATCAAAGACAACATAGTTCATCATCATACCATATGAATATAATATAACAATAGACTGGGGGAAGGAGGGATTGATAACATATAGGAGTTTTAGCGCAATGGCTAAAGCCCATACTACTAAAATTCGCACGGCTATAGCCGACCCACAAAGCTAAATGCCCAGTGCATCTCGCCTAGGGAGTCAACTCTCAAGGAAAATACCAGTCGAGAGCTGTTAGGAATACGAAAGTATCGGTAACTTCCATAAATATCGTTAGATAGCTCGTTAAGTAATATTTGGAAACTAGATAGGCTAGATAAGCAAAAGCCCATGGAAAGCCCATGGACCTAAGCCTATGGTCGGCCACGTATATAAACCCTTTCCATGCCATGGAAAGGGTGTTGGTTGTTTATTTGTTTTCACATAGTAATCTAATATTTTTTTCCTTTCTTTCTCTCACTAAGTGTTCATCCAACCACCTCTTTTTTTCTCTTTAAACCCTAGATTGAATCTATACCTTGTGTGTGTTAAGATATCCTACAATTGGTATTAAGAGCTATGGGGTGTTTGTGAAGGTTTTGTGTGCGTTGTTTACTCGTGTCTTTGGTTCGAACCAACCAAAAGATCTTCATCTTTTGTGGGTTTAAAACCATAAAGTTTGCTACTTTATTGCTTATTTACCTTAGTAAAGTCTAGTTGTACAAATAGATCTTAGGAAAAACTTCAAAATCTTAATCTTTTTTAAGATTTTTTTTTCAAAAATAGGGTGTTTGTACTAGAATTTTGATTTCAAATTTTTCGTGTTATAAAACGTTAAAGTTTGTGTTTTTATGGTTCTACTAGTCTTAGATAGGTAAGAAGTACAAGAAAAATCAGGTAAAAACGTTAAAAAGTTGGTCTTTTTAAGATTTTTAGTTTTTGAGTTTCGAAGTGTATTAGGCGATTTATACGTGCGCGTGAATTATACGTTCAGGCGAATAATACGTGTGTATCCTTTAGGCGATTTATACGTATATTTTTGGGAGATTTATACGTATATTATTGGGCGATTTATACGTAAATCTTCATGCGGTTTATTCGTTGTTTTCTTGGGCGATTTATACGTTGTTTCTCTTGGGCGATCTCTACTTTATTTTTCTGGGTGAATTATACACTTTTCCATTAGGAGAATAATACACTTTGCTTGGGAGATTTATACGCTTTGCTTGGGAGAATTATACGCTTTGCTTGGGAGATTTATACGCTTTACTTGGGACAGTTATACACTTCCATTAGGAGAATTATACTGTTGTTCTTTGATTTGTAAAATCCCATGAAAATTTATTTTCTCGGTTTTATCAAGAATTGTAAAATCCCGTGTATTCCAAAGACTCAAATACATTAATCAAATCTCACTTTAACACAACAACCTCCAATCACTGTACGATCATCTTTCATCTTATCACATATCAAATCAAAATGGATTCAATGATTCCAATTGGACAAAAGAATACTCTTGCTGAGTACATGATACTATTTGGTGCTGACAATCGTCCACGAATGTTGGAAAAAGACCTGTATGATTCTTAGAAAAGTAGAATGGAACTATACATGCAAAACAAAGAGCACGGAAGAATGATACTTGAATCAGTCGAACACGGTCCACTCATTTGGCCTACGATTGAAGAAAATGGGGTGACCAGGACAAAGAAATATGCTGAATTATCTGCTACAAAGAAAATCCAAGCTGATTGTGATCTCAAGGCAACTAATATCATTCTTTAAGGTCGACCATCTGATATCTATTCACTTTTTAATCATCACAGAGTTGCCAAGGATGTATGGGAAAGAATTCAACTACTAATGCAAGGTACCTCATTGACAAAGCAAGAAAGAGAGTGTAAACTGTATGATGCACTTGATAAGTTTGCTCACATCAAGAGGAAATCACTTCATCATTATCACTTGAGATTTACTCAGCTGATCAATGACATGTATATTTACAAAATGAAATTGGAGCAATTTCAAGTCAATACCAAGTTCTTAAACAGTCTCCCACCTGAATGGAGTAAGTTTGTGACTGATGTCAAGCTTGTAAAAGGTTTGAATACTACCAACTTTGATCAGCTTCATGCATATCTTCAACAACACGAACTCTACGCAAATGAAGTCTGTATTATGCGTGAGCGCAATCATGATTCACTTGCACTAGTTGCCAATCACCAGGAGACTCCGTCTCATTTCAACACTTATCAATCCTCGTACAACAATCCATAATTCCAACAACAGTTTTCACCATCTCCGTCTCCTCAATATGGATCAATTCATCCCACACAACATTACTCATCTACTCATCCATCCACACCTCTTGCAATTTCTTATCCATCAACACCGTATTCAAATGCTTACACATCCACAGTTCATCAAGATGATTACCCACAACCATAATCCGTTCCTCAAATTGAATATACTGTCTCCACAGTTAATCAACAAACACATCTGGCTGACAGATAGACTCTGGTCTAGCAATTCCTGTGTTTAAGCAAGGAGATTACCCTATTGATTTCATTAACAAAATGATGTCATTTCTGTCTACTGTCGTCACATCTCGTTTCCCATCCACTAACAATCAGCTGAGAAATTCCTCCAACCCAAGACAACAAGCAACTATTCATGATGGAAGGGTGATTGTTCAACTGGTTCAGGGGAGACAAACTTCATTTGTTGCTGGTATGTCTGGAACAAAGGCTAACATCTCAAGAACGGGAGGGAATAATTCAGGTCAACAAAGAATTGTGAAGTGTTTTAACTGCCAATGGGAAGGTCACATGGCAAGACAGTGCCCAAAGCCAAAGAGGAAAAGGGATGCTACATGGTTTAGGGATAAAATTCTTCTAGTTGAAGCACAAGGAAATGGTAAAGTTCAAATGAGGAAGAATTGGAATTCTTGGCAGACCCTAGAGTTGCAGAAGGTCTAGTTACACAGACAGTCATTACACACAATGCAGCTTATCAAGCAGATGATTTGGATGCATATGATTCTGACTGTGACGACTTCTCTACAGCCAAGGCAGTTCTTATGGCCAATATGTCTAGTTACGGATCAGATGTTCTTTCTGAGGTACCTCACTCTGAAAACACTCATACTGATATGCTAAATCAAATTGTGTAAGAGATGTCGTATTCTGAACAAACTCGTCTTGTGAATTATCCAGAGAATAAGATAACAAGTGATAGCAATATCATTCCTTATTCTCAGTATCTGTTTGAAACACCAAATGCAGCTGTTTAGGATACAAATTCTTCTGAACAACAAGATGCCATGATATTATTTATGTTTAAAAAACTATCAAATCAAGTAACTAATTGTAACAAGGTCAATAAGGACAATCTAATTGCCAATGAATCCTTATCTACTGAGCTTAAAAGATACAAAGAACAGGTAAAATTGCTAGAAGAAAGACAAAATGTGGATTTAAGTACTCGAGAAAAGCTTATAATGGATGATATAATTCGAGAGAAAAATGCACAGTTT
>BQNB010007185.1:65183-90427 GCA_026074375.1 Tanacetum coccineum | reverse complement strand
AAAACCCTAATTAGGGTTTTTCCTAATTCGGTTGAACCGAAAACAAAACAAACCAAAACCCTAAGTTTGGGTTTATGTAATCGTCGAGCAAGGAGATCAAAACCGAATCCCTATGTGAGGGATTTAATGTTGTCGATCATAAGGAGAAACGAAGAAAACCGAAAACCCTTAAAAAGGGGTTACCGAATTCGGTTGAGGGAAGAACCGAAAATCCTAAAAAGGTTTTAGGGTTTTCAGTTATGGTTTTGGGAAAAAGGGGAGCATAGAAAATAATCTAGTGATTTAGGGATTTGTAAGTTTTAGAATGAATTGAAGAATGAGGTGTATGGGTTATGTTTATATATGCAGAAGCCCTAACCCTAATTCTTGTACAACAAGGAAACTTATTTTCCTTTTTCCCCTTCCTTTAACCTTATAACCGAACAAACACCCCTTTCTAGAACTCTTAGGGGATTCGGCTAATAATGGGATCCCCAAGGTTCGGGTTTTGTTCGTTTTAGTCCCTTGGTTTTTATATTTAAACTATTCGTTAAGTTAGTTAGACAAGTAACGTAAATTAATGACTATTTAAATGTTTAACGTGAAGTAAAACATACTCTTCATGTTTAACGCGTGTGCCCCTAATTGGCTCACGTATTTCTAATGTATAACTTGCGAAACCGACTAACATATTCCAACAGCTCCCACTTGGGAGTCGGAGTAGCAGGCTGCAGATATACTGATAATTGGCAACGTCTAGCAAACACACAAAATTACCTTTAAATTCGAAATACTTGAGATAAAGTTTCAGGAACAATCTCAGCTTATAATGGATAGGTTATTACTTGCTTTTATCATCATCCCTTTGTTACAGATACCGTTAAACCATGGTGATGAAAACCTTTTTTCTTGAACGATCTTGGAAACCTTGATCAAAATACAAAGACTATGCGAAAACTAATCTTTATATGTAAGAAGAACAATAGAAATAAATCAAACTTTGTAGCCTCAATATATTAATACGGTTACTCTGAACAGTAACAGGGTTTACAACCTTGAAGCTAACTAAGTAAGAGAGAAATACGTGTAGATAATGTGTGTGTCGAAGTGATGATTATCTCTACACCCTAAGACCTCCTTTTATAGTGCAAGGGGTCCTAGGTGGTTACAATATAATAAATACCTGTCTAAGTATTTTACATCAATATAATTAATCATTTCCTAAATAAACTTGTAACCTCCTAATCATTCTGAATGTCGTTTAATACTTTCCATAAGACCAGGACTTTCCAAAAGACCAGGAAGACTAAATCTTACTACCAGCAGGAACTGTGTACTACCAGTAGGAACGAGTATAACTACCAGTAGGAACTAGGAATTCATAATTCCTAACATGGCTAAGAATTTGCCATTCCAAACCGTACACTTAGCCTCCCCTCAAATGGAGCTAATAATTCGCCATTCCAAATTTGCCTCCCCTCAAAATGATAATAAACTTTGTGTAATAACAAACACGGAGAATCACAATGACAGTGATGTCCAATGTCGTGACGACTAACTAGCTCAGGAACTCCTCGTTATGTACCTATAGCAAACACTTCTTTAATGACTAGCACCTCCAAGTTTTTTTTTTTTGCAAAGAGTTAGTCCAAAAAACACAGAAATTCAAACAAACAATTCATAAGCATACAAATGTATGAAATTGCCGTGCCAGAATAAATATTAGTGCCTTCTTGAGCAGTTACCAATCCAAAACAGTTTTGATTCGTCCATAAGCATCAACATAATCATATCTAGTTAAAGTCTTTGATGCATTATGTGATTTGGAAACATGGTCTATGACTTCTTGTTTTGGAAACTCAGGTGATTCAGCACTTAATTGAACTCAGTAGGAACTAAGAATTCATTATTCCTAACACATGGATATGAATCCTAACTCATTCCATATAGTTTAACTATTTAGTTTCTCGTTATAGAAATAATTCAGATATACCAAATGTAATCAAGAACATTTAAAATGAATACATATCCAGTCTGAGACCTCATATCGTCAGCATCCATCAGATATCCAGCATCAGTGTAGCAAGAAACCCTGAGCTCTCGTTTCGTATCACCTCCGTAAACAAGAAACATATCTTTAGTATTGCGAAGATACTTCAGAATGTTCTTAACAGTAGTCCAGTGAGCATCACCTAGAGTCTGTTGAAATCGACTTGTTATGTTCTGAGCGAACGCGACATCAGGACGAGTACATCTCACATCATACATAATTAATCCAACAGCCAAAGCATATGGGATATTTTGCATGCACTGAATTTCAGCTGGTGTTGAAGCACCTTAAGATTTACTAAATTTCAGCTTTTCTTACATTGGGATCATTCCACGTTTGGAATTTTCCATGTAAAATATTTTCAAGATTTTCTCAATGTAAGCACTTTGACATAAACTAATTAATCACTTTGAATCTATCTTGGTAGATATTATTCCAATAATGATGCAGCTTCTCCTAGATCTTTCATAGCAAACCATCTTCCAAGATAGGATTTTACATCTTGCAACATTGGAATTTTATTTCCCATGATCAATATGTCATCGACATATAAGATTATGAAAGTGACATAACTCCCACTAGCTTTTACATATACGCATGGCTCATCACGATTTTTATTGAATCTAAATTTCTTAATTTCATCATCAAATCGTTTATTTCATTGCCTAGATGCTTGCTTAAGTCCATAAATGGAATGCTTCAGTGCATACCCGGTTTGGATATTTTTAGCTGACAAAACCTTCAGGTTGCTACATGTATACCTCTTCATTGAGATATCATGGATGGAAAGGCAGTTTGGACATCCGTTTGCATTATATAGTCATAAAACACGCTATGGCTATAAAGAAATCCTATAGCTCTAATGTCATGCAACAGGAGAAAGGTCTCTTCATAATAAATCCATTGGGGTTTGAGTGAAGCCCTTTGGCTACAGATCGAGCTTTATTCACGTAGGTCAACTCCATCCATGCCGGTCTTCTTTTTGAAGAGCCACTTATGACCAATGGTTTTTCCGTCAGGAGGAAGATCAACTAACTCCCAGACTTCGATGTCTTTCATGGATTACATCTCCACATTCATAGCATTAAGCCATTTGTCAGATTCAGGATCCATTAATGCGGTTTTATTGTTAGCGCGTTCACCGAGATCCCCTAACTCATGTTCCTTAGCATCGACGTATAAACACAATCGATCTATGGGACAGCGGGGTATACCTTGTGGACTACAAATGGATTTGATGGTCACTTTGAGGTTCATTAATTTCTTAATCATCCTGTCATTGATGTAAGCTAGTTGTCTTTTCAAATTAAACAATCTGATAAAGGCATTTCAATCAACCAAGAAAAATAAATCAAGGATCTGCTGAAATTTACACCAGCCCTCTAGATGAACCAACTTTCAAAAGATTGATCGTTGAACTAGGTATGCTAAACATTGATTTAAAACCTGAACCTTGAGTACTAACTAGAGAAAACTGAAGGTTCAGTGATTTCATGCAAAACTAAACAATCCTTCATATGTTAAAATGTCAGTTCAGTTCTTATATGTTATCTTTAGCTTGCTTAAGTAAAGTAACTGAACAATCACAAATGTCTTATTCATGGATTTGCTTGAGCATGTATGGTTTTGTCGCCTTCGCTGGAGCAATGACATTAGACACATTCAGAATTGAGCAAAACTACTTTATTTCCTTCAGTTCAGTTTGTAAAAAAATTTTGATCTAACTCTTCAACTTTCTCGAGTTAAGTAACTGAGCAATTACATATGTCTCATTCATGGAGTTGCATGAAACTTGTGGTTTTGTCACCTTCCCTGGAGCACTGGTGTAGATGAAGATTACAATAATCAGTTCAGCATAACATAATATTAAACCTGAAACTTGTTCAGTCTTTAAACATTAATCACAAAGTTAGTTTCAAAAACAAAAATGATTTTCAAAATTAATAATTTTATTAAGTGATTTCTTATAAAGGAAGTTAACTAATTTAAAAGGTTTATTAAAAGATGAATTTCAAACGTTCAAATGGCATCACCTTTTCTCTCAACTACTTTAACAGTGCACATACGGTTGTACACTATTCTAGATGTCAGAAGCATGTTGTGATGACTTTCATTTAATACAAAGTTTATCACACATGTTAAAAACAAACCCTAAAACTTCTCAGAAACAAACAAATAATTTCACCAAGAACACACACACAAAACCCCAAAACAAATCAAATCATCAAAGCCCTAATCATATGAAATGGCAAACCAAGAGCAAAATCCTTCACAACAAGAACAACCCTTTATTGCTGCAACACAGGTTGACTTCAATCTTGAAGATACCATCCTCAACGCAATGAGGTTGCTCTTCTATATGAGATTGCTCTTTTATACCCAGACCACACTAACAAGGAAATTTTCAAATGTGTTTCTGACATTATTTCCAAGTGTTTCCTTAGAGAACCATTTACCAGATCTCCAAACATGTATAAGGAATACCTAGCCGAGTTTTGGTACTCAACTAAAGATCTTGAAAACTCTAAGGTTTCTTTCTCAATTCTTACTAGTGGTATTTATGGAGAAGTATGGGTAAACACCTTTAGGAATGCCATTGGTGCACATTATCTTCCTCACTCTAGTGAATATGTTGCACCACCGTCTATTGACATAGTTAAGGCCATGGTTTGAAACAATTGGGTATGGGGAGACAGTTCCTAGGTGGAGGTTACTAATGGCACAAATTATCTAGTGTTTAGGGGGTAAAATTGGAAGTTTTGATCAAATTACCAATAAAGATGCCATTATATTATATAGTCTAGCAAATGGGATCAACATTGACTATGCCAGTATCTTTTGGGAAGATATCATCATCAAACTAAACAAGAAACATAGGGAGAAAGTTGTTCCTTACACTCAATTTTTATCTCTGTTAATGATGCACAAGATGAAGGAAGGCTATGGAGATGGTGAAGTTACACCCTATCCTACTCAAGTCTTTAGTGTCAACAATTGGGCATTGAAGCCCAACCAACATAAAGGACCATCCTTTACAGACCACATGTTGGTCGCCTGCTCTGCAGCTAAGCCAGTGGTCTTTAAAGCTCCCAACCCCTCTTCCAATGCTAAGATGGTTCCCTAAGGCATAAAGCTTGAAGCTAAACCTGGACACAAGAAGCATTCAACTCCTTAAAAGCAGCCCTCTGTGTCCAGCAGTGAGGTAACTAAAGGTGGGTCTTCTAAAGCACCCACTGGCTCCAAAACTAGCTACTTAAAAAGAAAGAAAGAGTCCAGCTCAGCCATGGACTCCAACCCAAGCCAAACTTCAGCTTCTACACTAGTGGTTGCTAAAATGCATAAAGAGGACCAGCAAGCAATTGGTAACCCAAAATATTTAGGGGTCACTGGTGAAGAAAGAGCCAACCCTCAGCTCAGTAGTGGTATGTCAGCATTTAATTTAAATAAGCCTATTTTTTAGCATCTTTCATAATTTACTCTGAGTATGCATCAGGATATGATGCTTCAGCAGATTCCACAGCTAAAGCTGATCTTGGACTATCTGCTCCTAATGACTTTATACCTCAACAACAGGGTATGGATGAAGGAACCAAAAATACTTCATTTATTCATATATCTGTAGGTACTGACCCACATGTTCTTGCAGACCAAACCTAGTCTGTTTGTGAAGGGTTAGAAACTGTCCTCACTCAACCCATAACAGGAAAAGTGTCCAGCTCCATTGATAGACAAGTTAACGAAGAAGAAGCCTCCAGAACAGTCAAGTTATAAGATATTGCAAAGCTGGTGTCACAAGTTCAACCAAGCTTCAATGACCTGGACTCACCTGTAGATGATCCTATCATTGTAGTTGATGATAGTGATGAAGATGAGGAGGCAGAAAAAGATGAAGTTCATACTACTACAAACGCTGAAACTGAAGACGCTTCAGTTCTTAAATCTTCATCTCCCAGGTCTTCTCAAATTTAAGAGCTTACCAACCAGGTCCTCATTCTTCAGTCTCAAAAGCACAAATTAGAAATTAAGAAGAATAAAGCTGAAGCTGAAGCTGCTCTCCTTAGAGCTCAACCCTCCTTTCCCAACATAGGATAGCTCAATCAGCTTCTGGTAAAGTCTTTACAAACTGAATTCTTAAAGATTTTATCTGCTCATGACTTTAGAAGCTCACTACCAACTGAGCTGAAGGAACTCTCCTCCAAGTTTAATGAACTAATTGAAGAAGTAAAAGGTCTAAAGAAACAAGTTCATGAATTGGAAATTGAGCTGCTAGGAGATTTGAAAGAAATTCCCTCTAAGCCGAAAGACTTTACCAAGACTGTCACAAGTCTTACATCCCAAGTTGTTGAACTGAAGACACTTAAGTGGGAACTCCAAGCAGAATTTCTTTCTGTGCCAACACAAGTTAAAAGGTTCAGGTTAAACTCAAGACCTTGGATGCTCTTCCAAGTCTACTCAACAAAGTCATTGATGCCTTAAATTAGTTTGCTCAGGCCATTACATCACAGAAAACTAAAGATGGAAGTATTCCTTCAACAGGCCAAGCTAGCACTCAACCTGCTGAGGGGGAGACGAACTCAAATCAAGCCACCATCTCTCAGTTATTTCAAAGAAAAGCTACAAAGAATGCAAACCTGACCAAACGACAATCAAAACCAACATCACCACCTACAACACCAATCATTTCTCCAGTCATCACAACCACAACAACTCAAATGCAATCTCCTTTTCTCCAACATCCACCAAAATGCTCCTCCCAACCTGAGGGGGGGCATATCAAGAAAGACAAGGGCAAAAAGGCCATGTCTTCAGAAGAGGCTGAGAAAGAGTGACTAACAGTGATTCGGATAATGATGAAACTCAAATGACTGGTTTTATGGTCGAGTCCTCTAGAATAAAGAAAGTAAAGAAGTTTGATTTTTTCATTGAAGATGGAAAGCATATACATCTAACTGAAGAACAAATCAATCAACAAAAGAAGATAAAGAAGAGGCCAAAGCTGAAGCAGCTAAACGTGAAAGTGAGCTAAGGAAAGAAGAACTGATTGATCTTCTTGGTTCAGAGGTGGTGAACAAGT
This sequence comes from Tanacetum coccineum, assembly GCA_026074375.1. Classification (NCBI taxonomy): domain Eukaryota; kingdom Viridiplantae; phylum Streptophyta; class Magnoliopsida; order Asterales; family Asteraceae; genus Tanacetum; species Tanacetum coccineum. The sequence goes on along the minus strand of BQNB010007185.1, from coordinate 83,324 downwards.
ACTACAATGACAAGTTACAATATGACAGTACCTGTGACAAAATGGATCCAATTACACTTAAGTGTACATAAAGGATGGTACAGGTGAAGCTATTCCCAAGTTCAAAGCCAGTGATCTGCACCTTGTTGAATAGAGAGAAGTCATGAATGCATGTCCAAACAAAACAGGAAAAGGATGGAAAATCATCTATGGGCAGATACAGAAAAAGATGGACTACATTCATGAATCTGAAGCAGAACTGGGCATTAACTTTGACATTCCTCTAAGTGAACAGGACCCTCTCAAAAAACTGAATGATCTTGCAAATAAGAAAATAAAGCATGCTGATGACATCCATGACAACTTCAATGCAAACAAAAGGATCAATTCATTAGTTCAATATGAAGATCATCCAGCTGGTACTGTATTAAATGAACCTGTCACTTTAGTTTATGCAGCGGATCAAAAACTGAAGAAGTCCTATGTAAAGAGCTTCAGTTCAACTTGGTTGACAATTCCAAGCTGAACATTGTCTATCTCCTTAACTGAAGATTAAAACGTTTGTTTCACTTCTAGAAGGTTTATAAGACGGGAAAAATATTGCTTTATGTCAAAAGGAATAAAGCAATCTCCTTGGGAAAAGGTGCTTCTAAAGTTGGTATAGAAGTACAACAACTTTCCTTAAAGGACTGTACCTAGTACTTTAGAGAACGTCTGCATTAAATGGTATCTCAACCACCCATTGGATGCATGACACACGTACTAGGTTAACTTGAAAATCTAAATCTCTTTGCCTATAAAAGGAAAGGGATTCCAAACTGAACGGTACTACTGACAGCTGAAGCTTCAGTTTAGTCATTAGTAGTTTGTTTTCTTACTCTCTTAAATTTGGTTAGAGTTTAAGTTTGAAGGAAATAACATCCCAATTGTCATTCAACCACCTTGCTATTCCGCAAGCAAGGTGTGTCATGGATTCTTTATTTGATTCTAATAAGAACATATACGTTGAAAAGTTACTTTTGTGTGTTTTAAACTTATTCTTTATATTCTTCATATATATCTGTTTAAAACTCACTTTGTTGCTATGGAATGTGATTAGTTTAATTTGATAAACCGTATATCACATTCAAAGGGACCAACAAGAGACTCCAAGAATGAGACACCATAAGCAAGCCATGAAAATCAAGCACTTGAGAAAAACATTGCTAAAAGTGTCAACAATAAAGTTGGTGAGTTCATAGGTTTATAAAACTGTAAATATGAATCACAAGATTTTAAAGTGTGTATGATAGTATAATAAATACGAAGCCACACAAAATGCGTTTACTACTGTCTAAGCTCATGACACCGAAGCGCTAACTATAATAAAGGATAATTGCCCATGCAAGTGTGACCCGGGACACCCGTAAAGTGAATCAAATGAAAATGCGCCCATTTGACATGCACTGTACTATAGTCAAACTGGGCGGGGATATCAACTGCAATAGATGTATCCATAACATTCGTGCTTACACAAGGTAATTAACGGTTCATGATAAAGGGGGCACTGAAAGTCATAGGTTAATGGGAACCTACACCAGTCTCTAAATGAGTAATTTGTACTTGTGTTCAAACGTAAAAATGAGTAATGTAATCTCACCCCAAAGTATTTTAAAACAAGTATTAGGTAAAAGTCGGGCTATAAAACTGACCTTAAGCAAAGTAGTGAGTGATGAAATAATCAATAAAATGTAAAATAATAACCGGTGAACGAAATACGAACACGAAATCCTAACCGCGTCCTAAAGCTTAATGCAAGATAAAGGTAAAATGATGCATAACTATTTTTAGAAAGTCAACATCACCTGCATATGCTTGTTTCATATTTTAGTTAGTCAAAACATGATTTTGTAAATTATAGGATTTTTAATTAAGTTTCGAAAATTAAATTGAGAGTTACTATTTTTAGCAAGTTTAGAATCCCTAACATCATACGACGTCTAATTATATCCGTTAAGTTTATATTTTGCCTAACGTACTAAGTGTCCTAAAAAGTCTAGTTTCAACTTTTATTCTGTTAATAAATACATTACGCCATTTATTAAGTTAACATTTCTAATAAAATACCTAACGTTTACAAATAATGTTTTTATAAAGTTTCTAACACGTCCAAATAATTTATAAGTGATACACTATTATTCGCTAAGGTTTTTATAGCTCAAACGGACCCCAAAACGCTCAAAAACCTCATTTTAGTTTCAATAAGCTTAATATTTATTAAAAATGTGTGCAGGAAATTTATTAACTTTCCAAAAAATAGTACAACTTTGACGGAGTGTAACTCCTTTGTTATAAACATTCATGACAAAAGAAATTTCTCTTATTTTAGCGAAAAATAATTCCGGACAAGTTTTCTTTAATACACTTTAGCCGATTCGGACCCAAAAGGGGTCAAAACCTCAGTTTAAAATCTGATTAGAATGTCCATAATTTTGTAAAAGCTGTCAAAAGTTTTTATGTTTCGTCAAACTGTAAACGGCCATAACTTCTTCGTTATAAGTCGGATTTTCGCGTTCTTTATATCAAAATCGCCGCAATATGTACTAACATATTCTCATAATTTTAACATCTCAAAACATTTTTAAGTGACATATAACATACGGTCTGTTTGGTACAGATTCATTACCTTCCCGAAATGTGTCAAAACAAAAATCCAAAACTTTCCCAAAGGCCTAATCTAACCTATCTCTGTTTATTACTAATTCAAACAACAAATCCATCTCATAACTAACCTAATCCCATCCCCATCATCACACTACCTCACTAATCTATCTTTAAAAACCACTAGTTTAGTTTATAAAAAACATAACACAACATATTAGTGATGCTAGTTTTTAAAGAAAATACATAAACATGAAATGATAAATAAGAATGTAAATGAGTATGGAAATGAGTTATTAATGCATACAAAGTGTTGGTGAAGATGATTAAGAATAAGGACACAATGAAAACTCCAATTATGCAAGAAAACCCTAGATTTAATGCATAAAACCCTAGCTTATGTAACCCTTCAACCAAAGACCTTGTGAACCTTAAACCAAAGATTAAAATGGACTTGCTCTTGTCCAAGAGGCTGCCGAAAATATTAGGAGAGAAAAAAGAGGATTTTGCTTTGTGTTGGTGATGAAATAAGAAGTAACAAGTGAAATGAAGTATAAGTATATAAAGATCTAGCTTAGAAAATATCTATGACAAGAAACATAAATAATAAATGAAGCAAGGGGCATGGGTTTTGGTGTAAGAAAGAATGGGTTTTGCTTGTGTATGTAATTGTGTAAGAGACTTTGACAAATTGTCACATTAGTTGGTAAAATAATGCAAGATAGATTTTTTTGGTTATATTTTGTGTTTAAACCTTAAGGGGCTAGTTTATTCGAGTCTTGGGGGAGGGAAAAAATTGATTTTTGAATGTATATAAGTATTTGAGGGTATTGGTAAAGGTGGTGAGGGTATTGGGTAGTTTGTGCATGCATGTACGCATTAAAACGCGAGTTTAAGCGACTTACATAAAAAGTGGTAAAACCAAATGTATATGTCTTGTAAAAATAATGCTCATGAGATTGATAATATGTTTAAATAATGTAAACTCAACTTAGTCTAGAGTCGGTGTGCATCCAAAGACGTTTCTTGTTATGCATGGGATAACTTCTCGATTTTAGGTTAAACTAGTAAGGTACCCGCGTAATGCGGCGGCAGGTACCCTGTGACTGTATTTTGCGACGAGCAAATGTTATTCGATTAAATGTTTTTTGAACAATCATATAAAGAATCTTTGCATAAAGTACCCGTAAGAGTTGAGGAGCGAAAGTGAGGCAGAAAACAAAAGTAAAAGTGTCTTGTGATTAACCGGAGAAAAACAAAAGGAAAATAATCCCGATCAGGAGGTTCCCCCATTTTTATAGGTTTTGTCCGGTTCGTTTTCAGACAGTTTTTATTTTCTAGTTGAACTGGTGACCACTCATGTTCCCGGTTGAACCAGTTGGTCAGGTCCTGCTTTCAAAACTATATGTATTACCATATAAATTGTATAAAACTTTGTGTGTTTTATTAGTTTGTACAATGTGTATAATAACATGTATTTTTTTTATTATAAATGTATTTTAAAAATTACATTAATTCCAAAACCACATACATAAACATGTAGTTTTTTTACCTATAATAAAAAGTGAAAACAACCGAATAAAATGGTTAACCTTATACACGATCCCAATGAAATTTGTGCAACTGGTTTACCCAATCCAATGATATAAAACCATCCAAAAGCATCATCAAATCAAATAAAAATTCCAATTTACAAAAGGGTTTTCTTTTTAACCGACATACAAACAGGTATATCTGATCATCGCCTCTTTTTCCTTATCGAATCACAAACCTTAGATCTAATTGTTATACATACCATTTTTTATATGTATGATTATATGATTGACATTTGTGCTTGTTTATTATTTGTTTAGTGTTGTTCAAGTTATTTATATGTTTGAAGTTTAGGATAGATGATTAGGCGTTTTTTGGCCGAAGGGTTATGTTAAATTAGGCGTAATGTGTATTAAAAGGAAATTGGTGTATTGATTGGGGTAAAGACATTTTTGTGAATATTGTGATAACCGATAACTTTTCCTGGGTTAAGTATTATAAAATATTATGATTTTATATTGGAGTTTTTTGATTTTGTCAGTTTTCTTAGAGAAAGCTAAAAAGTTGACCTCGGTTGACTTATTTTGCATGAAATAGTTACGATTTAATCGGGTTTTATGAAGAGTCATAGGTATTGTAAGAGAATCACTTTTGATTCGTCTTTCCTTTTTGGAGTGGTTATGTGGTTTTTCAGTGCTTTTTGGGAAGTTATCCCGCGTTTAGCAAAAATCGTCACTGATATGTGCTAAAACACACATCATTTGTACCCAAAAAAATGCTAATAAATGGACTAAAACACTAAAATATGGATAAATATGTTGCAAATGTGTTTGTATTGTGTTTTTATGTCTTACAGGTACAAAGGATTGAAAACTAAGCTAAAACGGTAATTTTCAGGTGACTTTTGACGACGTTTTTACGATTATCGAGGCTCAAATGAAGTCGTTAATATTGCTTGATAACACCATTGGAAAGAGCACGAAATTACGAGTCGAACGGTACCGGCCTTTCATATTTGAATCTTTATATTTCGAACCTTTTTCGTCCCTGTTTGAACCTCTAATACTAGTATAAATGAACTAGGCCAAAAGAGGGTTATATAATATATTTTGCATATATCTTATAGAACCATGCTCTAGAGCAGTTGGTTCTTGTGGTTCCTTAAGAATCTAAACGGGAGGTCCTGAGTTCGATTCATGCAGAGGGGTTTATCCCCCTCACGACCCGACCCGGCCCACGACCCGATCTAGACCCGACCTAACCCGGCCTATGACCCGACCTGACCCCGCCTGTTGACTGGCGGTCAACCACCGTTGACCGGTGGTCCGGCGGTGGTTGACCGGTGGTCCGGCGGTGGTTGACCGGTGGTCCGACGGCGTTGACCGTCGTTGACCGCCGCCGTTGACCGTCGCTGCTACCATTGACCGGTGGTCCGATGATGGTGCCAAAACAATAATTACACCACGTGGCACCACTCAGGTGGTGACACATGGCATTCTAATGATTAGAGTACGAGGTACTGTGCAGGTGTACGAGGTTGTCAGTACGAGGAATGATCCAGAAGCACACGTGGCAGCCTCCCATAGGTGGATCCAGGTGGCGGTTACGAGGTATAATCATTGGCGTAATAATAACGCGTTGAGACGAAATGACGAAAATACCCCCCACTTCTACACTAAGACGCGTCTCGAGTACCTGAAAAGACGAAAATGCCCTCAAGCCTAAATTGGGCCTATAAATCTCACGCATCAGCAGCATTTGTTAGAGTTAGTTTTTAGCTTATTTTTCACATAGTATAGTTTTAGAGTAGTTTTAGGAGTAGAATAGTGGTAGCTTATTTTAGCTTATTATTGTAAAAGCTTTTTAGCTTATTCTCAACTTATTGTATTGGCTTATTTTTCATGAATGAAGATGCTTTTTATTAAGGTTGGTTTTTATTAATGCTTATTTTCTTTATGCTTATTTCTTATGCTTATTCTTCTACTCTTTCTTTTCTTTTGCTTATTTCCAAATAAGCTCATGCTTATAGCTTATTTTTGGATCCCATCTCTTAAGCTTATATTCTAATAAGCTACTTCCATAGCTTATTTAGACTAGCTTATTTTATATTGTTTTCGATTTAGAGCTTTTCGAGTGAGCTTATTTTAGCTTATTTTTCGATTGCTTATTTTTATTCAAGCTTATTTTTTTCTTTATATAGATCTAATCCTTAATCATACCCGATCCGAGTTCACTTGATTGAACACCTTAGTTTCGGGTAGATTTAGATCTAAAGTTTTCATCTTTTTATTAGCTTATTGTCTTTAGAATAAAATCTAGCTTATTTTGTCTTAGTAGCTTATTATTATCTTGTTCATCAGGCCGGAGCTTAAGGGTCTTATAAGGTTGATAAATAGATAAAGTTTTAATCTTTATGGTTTTTATGGAAGTAATTAGTAGATAAAGTTGACACCTTTATTTGCTAATTAGTGAAGTAGAAGCTTTTTAAGTGATAAGCTTATTTGTTTATTAAGTTTGTAAGATCGGGTGGTTTTATATCATTGCGGTTCTTCATTTCGGGTCTATTCTCTTTCTCTTTTCAATTTTAGTAGTTTAGATTTATTTAGTTTAAAAAAATGTTTATGTTTGCTTTGTTGATTAGTGTTAGCTTAATTAATATGCGTAGTGAGTAGATTTTTATATATGCTTGCTAAGTGTTAAATTGTTTAGTGAATTAAGTGTTATTAATAAGAAAAGGGAAAATATTGATTAGTGATTTTTATATTACTTAAACTATTGTTTTGGTTATTTGAGCGGGCAAAAGCCGTAAGAATAATTAGGCATTAATTTAGTAATCGATATCTTAATAAAAGTTGTTTTCAATATAAGCCAACGTTGTGAGAAGATAATTTGTTAGAAAGATATTGGTTCATCAATAAGGACTTAATTGTATATTTAATTCACACTTAAGGATCTAATCAATACACTTAGCAAGCATATCTTTTATAATATATCGTTCTCCGTTTAATTGCTCGCTATTTGCTATCTAGTTTTTAAATAGTTTATTTTTATTAAATTTTCAGTTTAAAACCAAAAACAAAAATATTCGATATTCAAGCATCAAACATGACGCTTTCGTGAATTTCAAATTCATCTCTCGTCGGGATACGACATCCGGGAGATAAAATATTGTTTGTCCTCAAGCAATTTATATATCAAACGGGATACTCTCTATATTATTACTATTTGATATTATATATTATATATTTTTTATCGAATCAGTTTTTGGCGCCGTTGCCGGGGAACGAATCCGATTTACTACAATTGAGAGATTTTTGACTTTCCTTATTATAAGTATTATATATTTATTTATATATATATATATATATATATATTTAAAAAGGGTTGGTCAGAGATCAATCAGTTTTTGGCGCCGCTGCCGGGGAGGATTGTTTACGATTGTTGAGCCGTTTGACAATTCGTGTTTGAAGATCCTTCCGTGTGAAGTTATTTTGTTTATTTTCATATAAAAAAAATATAAAAAGATTTTTCCTTTATTAGTATATATATAATATAAAAAAAATCAAAAAATTTAAAAACATTGTCCATAAAAAAGAAATAAAATTCACCATCAATATAATACTTTCAATTGAAGTATTATCATTAATAAGTTCCCAAACAAAAGATCAAAAACTTACATTTTGTGTCTCTCGCGAGGTACGGTTTACCTTTGAAAGTTAAACAAACTCTAAGAGGGGTATAAGGCGGGTTGTTCCTAGGAACTACGACCCTAAAGGAGAAAGGTTTTTAATAGCTTCGCGCTTTCCTACTCCTCCGCTCCTTTGTGCGTTTTTCTTAATGAAGAGTTACCGAGAAGCGAGTTGATTATTAGGTTTAAGTGTCTTATCTCATTGTCCCTTATTAAAATATCAGTGTCAACCGATGAACCAACAAAATTTCAATTATTCTAATTCATTCGGTTTTACCAAATTTTAACCCCAGCAGCAGTTCGACAATCATCAGCCTCAAGAAATTCCAGAAGTCATTCCTTTCTTTGATAGTGAAACAAGAAGAGCTTTAAAAATTATGGAAGATTATATGGAAAGAATGACTCACGAGTTTACATAAAGCAGGAGGTTTTACTTGCAGCTCAAAGAGAGCAATAATTACTTGCCCAAAAGAAAGCAGCTCAGGAAAAGCAAGTCCCTTCACCAAATTCCGTCTTTCGTCAACTAATTAAAGAAATGTGTGGCACAAAAGTTTGTGAAGATCAAAAGCAAAATATGGAAGATACGATGCTAGATCTGCTTGAAATTTGTCCGACAAAGAGCTTTATTGTATGCATAAAAAGTTGAAGATCTAATTGAAAGTGCTCTTAATTCTAAACTTCTCTCAATTAATTTGAATTTCTTTCACATCTCAATATGGAAATGCAGGAAGTATAGAATATGCAGAGCTCGACAGCTAACATCAAACTCGAATTTCACCATGTTTAAAGAATTTTAAAGTTATTCACAAGGAGAGCATTATTTCTTTGAATAATACGCCTCAAATTTCTCCGGTTAATGCAATCACACACGACTTACCAACTAAAGAACCCGCTGCTTTTAGGCTATTCTTACTATATATTTTATATTTCATTATATTATATATATTTTAAGGTATAGTTTGAACGGATCAGCCGGGCCAGCCCATATTATTACTAAGCCCATTAAAGCTCCTAAGCTCATTTACTATGTAATATTAATTTGTAGTTGGTGACGTCACAGTCACATGTGCTGAAATTAAATCATTTAAGGTCACGTGATGGTGCACTACCAAATGGGAGAGCTAATAGAAAGAGGGCATGTGGCATGGGATTTGTTATATGCCATCTCTTATTCAATTCAGTTGGGTGCATTAAAAAAGATCCAACGACTGAAATTCAGCGTATGAGGTAAGCAATTTTGAGAGTACACGTGGCGCAAGATGAACAGATGATCCAGCTCTACAATCCAATGTCAACAAAATGATTGGCTCAAAATGAACCAATGACGAGGCCAATCATTGAGAAGAATTTACAAGTCTAGCCCCCTCACTTTGGCTATATATTTAGGACGCCTCACACAGTTTTGGTGTGTTAGATTTAGGACTTAATGTTTCTACTTTTTAGCTTATTAGTTTAGGAGTAGGTTTAGCTTATTTTTAGTTTTAGGATTATTGTAAAAGCTTATTGTGAGCTTATTAGATCTTCTAGTTGTACTTTTGAGCTTATTAGTAATGAAATGAAGTTGTTTTTTTGGACACTCGTGGCTTATTTCTTTCCTTCTCTTTATACTTTTCTTTCGAGCTTATCTCAATAAGCTAAACTTTCAGCTTATTTCTGCGGCTTATTAGCTGAGTTTGTTTACAAATGAGTGGAACATCAAACAAGCTATCTCATAGCTTATTTGATTTGTCAATTTATTTAGTAACAAGCTTCGTTAATAAAGTTTTTGAATAATTTTTGGTTTGTCTTATCTCTTATAAGCTTATTATTGCTATTTGCTTTCTAGCTTATTTCTCACAATCGAATAAGCCCTCTCATGACTTACTTGGCCTGGATCTAAGCTCATATAATCAAATAAGTTTTGGCTTATTTAGTTTTCGTTTACTTTTCTCTTTTCTTTTCTTAATTCGAATCAAGTAGCTTATCTTTAGCTTACTTCGTATGCTTATCTCATAGATTATTGATTCGGTTTTTTTGCTTATAGGAGTAGGTCTCATTTAAAAGGATTATTTGTTATTTGTCGTTATAAGAAGTTATAGTTAGCTTAATGTTATTAGTGGTTTTTGCTTTAGTTGATTAAAATTTGTTAAAACTCGTTCTCGTTACTCCATCTGTTCTTAACCTTCATTTGAAATATAAGTCCAAACTCTAAATGTCATTTTTTGGACCTGCGTTGGTTTAGAATTCGATTGAGCCTTAGTTGGAATTGGACTAGCTAGAACTTTGGACTAGTGGTTTGAATTGTTGAAATCCATTTGGGCTTGCATTTGTTATTAGTTTAGGCTGCGAATGATTTGTTGAATTCTAATTGGGCCGTATGGTTTAAATTAGCAGCAAGTGAATGTATAGATTTGTTATTATGGTAATAGTTAGTTTGTTTTTATGTTGCTTTTGGTACCGGTCAACTCATGAGGCGTGGAGCTTAAGGGTTTATTTAGCTAGACCAAATTTGATTATTTGTTTTAGCTAAATAAATCGGGTGGTATTCGTTTATTTGCGGGTCTTCAATTCGGTTCAATTTTCTATCATTTTTAAATTAATTAGTGTAGCTTTAGTATAAAATGTTTTGCTTTGCTTATTTTATCATTATGCGTAGTGAGTAGTTTATTTAGTGCTTGTTAAGTGATATTGTGAATTAGAAATTAAGTGTGGATTTAAAAAAAGGTTTAATTGATTGATAATCTTTGATTATTTAGATTTTTAGTTTGGATGTTTTAAAGGGCAAAAGCCGGAGAAATAGTCAAACTACACATCTAGTAATTAATATAATTTTAAAAGGTTTTTATCAAAATAAACCAACGTTGTGAGATAATTATCTTTTCTAAGGAAATTAATTCGTTGATGAACCTTAATTCACACTTAATGAACTTTCACGTCACTTAGCAAGCATCTTCTTCTTATAAATCTTTTAGATAAGTTTTAGCATAATTCTCGTAGATTAATTGTTAAGTATAGTTCTAGTATTAATATTAGTATAATTTTCTTAGTATTAAAGATAGTTTTAAAACCAAAAATCTTGAAAGATAATCAAGCATTTTTCTTCAAAACATTAACATGGATTTCATCTCATCTCTCTCCGTGGATACGACACTCGGAAGATAGACTATTACTTTTCCTAAAGTAATTTTCTTATCTAAACGGGAAATACTTTATATTATTACGACACGCGTTTATACGTTTATCAAATGGCGTTGCTGCCGGGGAGAGGTGTACGATCTACACGTGATGTTTGAAGTTAGTACCTTGAAGATCCTTTCTTCGGAAAGTTTATTTTCGTACTAATTAAAAAATAAAAATCCAAAAATATTTTTCTTCTTATTTAATTTTTTCCTTTTCTTTTATAAATATTAAAAAAATATACCAAAAATATTTTTATTTTTATTATCTTTATAAAAATCTAAACATATTCTCCTTTATCCTCTTATTTCATTTAATTCTTATCTTCTTTTTCCTCTTATCCGTTTAATTCTTCGACATGTCTTCGTATAACCATTTTAGTTGCTCTTGGTGTGGAGGTCCGTTTAATGGTGGAAATTGTCCTGGCTGTAGCAGTGTAGGATCCGGAAATGAGTTTGTCTATGACCCAAATCCTTATTCTTATAATGAAACGCCTAACTTTTTCAACCATCCTCCACAGCCCCAGTACGAGACATACTCGTGTGAGTTATGTGGGAACGATTCTCACTATGGGTTTGATTGTCCGCCATGGTTCCCGCTTGTCTATGAGCAGGAACCGTGCTACAATCAAAACTTTGGTGATAATTATTATCCACAAAATTCATCGAGTTTTTCTCAACAATATCTTTGTTGTGAAAACTGTGGGGGACCTCATGAGAATTTTCAGTGTCAACCAAGGAATCAAAATTACTTTGAGTCTAACCCTTGCTATAATCCTAATTCCTACGGTTTTGACCAACCCACACAGACATTCATCGATCATCAACCTCCTAAAGAAATGAGTGTCAGAGAATTGCTACTTCAGGAGAAACTTCATAAAGCTTTACAAGCTGTTTGTGAAAAGTTAAATCAACAAGAGCAGTCAGCTAATGTTAGTACTCATACTCCCGAGCCTTCATGACGTTTCAATATTATTTACGATTATGATGATGATGATGATGATGATGACGAGGAGAGTACTATTCCTTTGAATGAAATTACTTCTCAAATTCCTCCAATCACACCCGTCTTACCGACTATAGAGTCTGAGGACTCTCTCATCATGGGGGATGAGAATCTTAGCACTATTCCTGCAAAGTAATCGGACGAAGTAATTAAGTCTAGTGTTGAGGACATTGTTCCAATCCCAAGGGAGTCTAAGGATACGTCCGACAATGACAGTGAGTGTGATTTTCCTTTTTATGATAATTTTGTGACTTTCTCTAACCCTATCTTCGATGCTAATGATGATTTTACTTCTAGTGATGACGAGTTACTTCCTGAGGAGGACGTTTAGGAAGAAAATTTTAAAATTTATTCGAACCCTCTTTTTGAATTTGATGACAATTACATCTCTAGTGACGTAAATCCTCTCTTTAATGAGGTGTTAGAGGACATCGAGAGCAAGGACTCTTATGTTTCAAACCTTGATGAGCCGGGTTTACTAGTCATACCTCTTTTTGATGCTAATGAGGATGAGTGTTTCGACCCAGGAGTTGATATTGATGAGATCAATGCTTTTTTAGATATTGACATTTCTACGGATATTGAGGACAGTTATCATGATTCGGAGGGATATACAATCTATCTTGAGAATTTGCTTATAAAGGACACTATCCCTAATCTCCCTCCTGAGGTGTTTTTAGATCATGACCAAAGAAGCTTAAAGGATGAACCTGATTAAGATAATTTGAAGAGTATGGTCAAAGTTTTCGACCCCGAGATTAATGAGGAGATTATTTCTCTGACATATGTGAGGTTACCCTTTAAGGATCGCCATTATTTTTCCCTCGCATTTGTTATCAAAATCTTTCTTCCTTATCTCACTTATTCTATGGATTTTTCTCTTCTTCTCTCCTCCCAGAGTGAAGATACTATCTTTGACCCTGACATCTTCGTTTTTAGTTTCCATTCTCTAGGGCTGGTGGTATCTCATCGGAGTGGAACTTTCATGTGCTTTAATGTTTATCTAAACATCTTGAATGAAAGTCCGATGGAAGTTTGCTCTTCCACATGTTTCATGTTGATGTTAGGAAGAGTGGCTAGTGAGACCGTAGATTTGCATGCGAAGTCATTCTCCTAGAGATTTTATTTATGTTTTTTTTAAACTGTTTGCTATGTGATGATCATTGGATGTTTAGACTTTGGATTATGTTTCCTTGTCGTATGACTTTGTTATCTTAATGCAAGACTCCTTTATCTTGTGTTAGATATTATCATGACACATCGTGTCTCATTTGTTTATCTATTTCATTTAGTTCTCTCTATTGTTGACACCATTGTGTTGTGATGATATACATGATGTTTACGTCCGTGTTTCCGCCTAGGCGGGGTGTGATAGTTTTGACCAACGCACATAGACATTCATCGATCATCAACCTCCTAAAGAAATGAGTGTCCGAGAATTGCTACTTCAGGAGAAACTTCATAAAGCTTTACAAGCCTTTTGTGAAAAGTTAAAACAACAAGAGCAGGCAACTAATGTTAGTACTTATACTCTCGAGCCTTCATGACGTTTCAATTTTATTTACGATGATGACGATGATGACGAGGAGAGTACTCTTCCTTTGAATGAAATTACTTCTTAAATTCCTCCGTCTATTGCAATCACACCCGTCTTACCGACTATGGAGCCCAAGGACTCTCTCATCATGAGGGATGAGAATCTTCGCACTATTCCTGCAAAGGAATCGGACGAATTCACAAAGTGTAGTGTTGAGGACCTTTTCCCAACCCCAAGTGAGTCCGAGGATACGTCCGAAAGTGACAAAGAGTATGATTTTCCTTTTTGTGATATCCGTGTCATTTCTCTAATCCTCTCTACTCGATTCTAATGAGGATTTATACCTTAGTGATGAGAGTCACTTCCTGAGGAGGATGTTCCGAAGGAAAATTTTAAAATTTATTCGAACCCACTTTTTGAATTTGATGACGAATACATCTTTAGTGACGTAAACCTCTTTATAATGAGGTGTTAGAGAGTATCGAGAATAAGGATTCTTATATTTCTAACCTTGATGAGTCGGCTTCGCTTGTCACACCTCTTTCTGATGCTAATGAGGATGAGTGTTTCGACCCAGGAGGTGATATTGATGAGATCGATGCTTTTCTAGATATTGATGTTTCTACGGATATTGAGGACGGTTATCATGATTCGGAGGAAGACATGATCTATCTTAAGTCTTTGCTTACTCATGATACTACCCATAATCTTCCTCCTGATGTGTTTTTAGATCTTGACCCAAAAAGCTTAAAAGATGAACCTGATAATGAAGAATTGAAGAGTATAGTCAAAGTTTTTGACCCCAGGATTCATGAGAAAATTATTTCTCCGACATATGTGAGGTTACCCTTTGAGGATCGCCATTATTTTTCCCTCACATTTGTTATCAAAATCTTTCTTCCTTATCTCACTTATTCTATGGATTTTTCTCTTCTACTCTCCTCCAGGAGTGAAGATACTATCTTTGACCCTCATTGGTCCTTTTTTAAGTATATAAATAAATAATTAAATATATATAAATATAAATATATAAGGAAAAATCAATGATAGTAGTATAGTATTACCGGAAGTATCGGTCTCTCACTTTCGTTATCACAAGTTTAAAACGGTGACCGGTCGTTCTTCCCGACGAGCATGAATTTGAAAATCAAGTGTCGGTTTGGGTATCATGCTTGAATGCTCAGAAGATGTTGACTTGGTTATATATTTATACAATAAAAGCTAGAACAAGTAATAGAAACCCTAAAACGAAGCAATTTTCTTTTTTTTTTTTTTTTTTTTTTTTTTTTAATAAATGCTTAAAACCTAAAACGATAACGAAAACGTAAAAACGCGAATTAAAAAAAACTAAATTATCAAAAATTAAATCCTAAATGATTTTTTTTTGTTTTTCTAATTTAAATTAGCTAAATTAAAAGAAAAATGAAAGAAAATCCTAAAACGGAAGCTTAAAAGGTTGAAAAATGAAGAAAACGAGAACCCGGGATCTAATCCCGTTCTTTAAAAACTAAAATTTTGTAAAAATGACCCTACGAAAACAAAATTATTTTTCCTAGGTGCAATATGATAAAATAAAATTTTGAAAAAAAGATTTATATTTTTTTGACTTTTAAATTTTTTATTATGAATTAAAAACGATTTTAAAGAAATTAAATGATTAAAAATATTAAATGAAAAGAGAAAAATCTAAAAAAAATGTGGAAAATAGCTTGAAATGAGAAGAATGCAAGAAAAATAAGTTGGGGGAAAAGACAGCTTATAAATAAGCTGGGAAAAGCTAGAAAGGCTTATGGGCTTATTGGGCTAAAGAAACTATATTAATTAAATGTGGTAAACTCATACCGGATGAGCTATTGTAGCAAAGTGGTTAGTGTGTGTTTGTGGTGTGTCGTGTGTGCAAAGGGGGAGGTCCAGGGTTCGACCCTTGGCCTCTCTCTTTTTATAAAACTTTTTTTTAAACTTGTAAAGCATGAAAAAATAAGCAAGATAAAAAAAACAACTTTTTTTGAAAATGGAAAATAAGCAATAAAAGGTGGCAGTGAGCTTGTTATCTAAGTCATCATTTTTTTTTAAAAACTGTTAAGGCTTTTTAAGCTAAGGCAAATCCTAAATAAGCATTAACAGATTACCTACTAAACCTAATAAGCACAATAAACAAAAATAAGCTAAGGGAGAATAAGCAGATAAGCCAGAAAATAGTCAATAAGCAATAGGCACAAAATGCATACAAGCAGCCAAGGGGACAGACTTGGGCCTAATTTTTAAGCATTAAAAAGGGATCCTAAGGGCTTAAGACTTAAAGGGCTTATAGATTAGCTTAAGGACTATCTAATAAAAGCAAAAGATTAAAACTTGAAACAGATAAAAGCTACAAAAAAGGGCTGCAAAAGGTGTTGTCCACTCAGCATATGCTGAGTGGTATTTTGAGAAGAAACAAGGGGCTTATTGCAGTCTTAAGTATAAGCAAGCAAATAAGCTCAAAAATAAAAAAAAAGGTTAAAAACAGATTTAGTTAAGCTTGTAATGAGCTTATGCTCAAATTTTGAAAAGCTAAAGATACTTTTTGACGGATGGAAATTAGAAGTGAAAAAGGGGCTTTTGAAACTAAAATATAGCTTAGCACACTTGACAGACTTAACAAAAACCAAAGCTAACCTAAAGACACTTTTTCTAAATGCATTTGACACTAAAAAAAAGACATAAAACAAGGTTTGAAAACAGGTTTTAAGAACCTCAATCAAATAAGCATATGAAAACTGTTATGTAACAACAGTTTTGAAAACCAAATGAGAAAAGCTTAAAACAAACTCAAAAACCAGAAAACTTTTTTTAAAATCTAAGTAAATCAACTCAAATAGGCTTGGTAAAATTAGCTTAGGTGACCCAAAATGGTTTTTAACCAAAATTGACCCATTTTGGCCCTTGTGCCAAACACCCCTTTACAAACCTTAAAACCATTTTTAAGCTATTTCAAACTGATTTGAGCAAAGTTTTCTTGAATACCAGATTATAACTAAGATTAATAAGCATAACTAAGCAATGTTTGACAGGAAATAAGCACTTAAAATAAGCCATTCATAATAAGCAGTTTTTAAAGCTTAAAAGACAGTTTTGTATAAAACCATAACTAAATGACTTTTAAACCTTAAGCAAGCATGAATAAGCATTAAACAATCATAATAAGCAGCAATTAACAATAAAGAAGCATACATAAGCAAAGAAAAGCTGTAAATAAGCAGGACATAAGCAAGTGAAATAGCAAATGCATAAAAAAGGGAAAGTGGGACTTACAAACTCCCTTGCTCAAAACAGGGATTAAACAATCCTAAATAAGCTCTAAATCCTACCCAGCTTAATAAATAAGCAACTATAAAATTCCCATAAGCTCTTCTAATAGCAGCTTATCATCCAAAAGCTTTCCTTGAACCAATGAACCATAAAACATGAACAACTTTCCAAACCCGCTTTTAAATCAAAACAAAAGCTCAAACAAGCTTGTTTGAAAATTTTCAA
Organism: Tanacetum coccineum; assembly: GCA_026074375.1. Classification (NCBI taxonomy): domain Eukaryota; kingdom Viridiplantae; phylum Streptophyta; class Magnoliopsida; order Asterales; family Asteraceae; genus Tanacetum; species Tanacetum coccineum. The sequence goes on along the minus strand of BQNB010007185.1, from coordinate 66,273 downwards.
GTATTTGTGAGACTTATGAGAGCTTAATAACAGCTATGGTACATAAACTTATAAAAGCAGAATTTTAGGACATAAACTTAAATTTTCATTAAAAACAGTAACAGATTACAAGATTCAAAAGTTAAACAACATAATTTTAAAGACAATAAAAAACATGAAAAATAAAATTAAACTAAAAAAACTACTCCTCGTCCCTGTCTTCTTTCTTCTTTATATAGGCTGATGAAGGTCTGGCACTTGTGTTTCTTGTGTTTTCTATGTGAGAGGAAAACCAAATGCATCTTGGCCCTTCAATTGGCTTGCTCCCCAATCCAGTTAATCCACACCCTTGATCATGCCATGTCCAATGAAATAGCTTGGGATAGCCAACGTGTTTTTGGAGGTTTGTGAGGGTTTGAGAGTGAGGTTTTTGGAGTGGGGTGGGAGTTTTGGACATTTGTAGCATGGTGCTACAGTGCACGTGATGGGGGATGGTGATGGGCTTTTGGTTGTGGCGGGAAAAAGGGTGTTATAAGAGACAGGGGTGAAGGTTTGGGTAAATGGCATAATTGGTCCCTGAAAGTGTATAAGGGTTTTACATGTATGGTCCTTGTCTTTGTAGGATCCCGTTAACACTTCATAACATATATATCATACACAAAATTAGATCAAGAAAAGAGATGAGGAGATGAGTTGATTTCTTTAGAGAGAGAAAGAAGAGAGAGAGATGAGAGAATGGGAAAAAGGAATTATTTAGAATGAACAACTTACTCTTTTCTAAATAGAAAAGAGTTTATATACCCTGTCGCGTTAAATGACGCGCGGGATATTTAACTAGGACCCGGGCTCAGGTTTTGCTTGGGATTAAACCCGAAACATATACAATATTAGATTAACTATCGAGCCCGATTCCCGATATTATACTATTATGACGTTAACTAATTGAATGACCGAGACTCGTACACGTAATGAACGAACTTCCAGTTCGGCTCAATATTTTGAGGCTAACAATCTCCCTCGAAGTGAGTTCATTGATGACACTCCTTCATGAGATAAATGAGATTGCTTTTGTCATTTAAGCTCGAGTGTTCTTGGTCTTTGTCTTCGTTGT